>JALLBH010000055.1:0-79943 GCA_036940005.1 Skeletonema menzelii
ACGTGAATTTGTACGGCGCATGTGCGCGATTTCTACGTACGGGGAGAGTGAGCGATTGGAAGATGTCGCCACGAAGCACAAAGTCATCATGGGCTGTGCGTTGAGAAGAGAGAAAGTTGATGACCCGCCACTTTTAATACTAATTCCTACATACATAGACACATGCTTTTTTCCCCCTTGGCGCACCCCGACGTCGTCATTCACCTTTTGAAGCAAGGGCCCACGATGATGTTGTCCTTCGACGCCATGAGATAGACTACAAACCAAAAACAAAAAAGAACTGGTCGTGGGCCTATTCTTATAACGGAGGAGAAGGTCCGCCTGGTGGCTTGGCGGCTGCTTCATGTTTCTGGCGACCTGAATACAAGATAGCACACATGGGAAAGATGCATCTTTGGCCACCACCTATCGACGCACGCACAGCAGTGTCCATGGCAGCAATCGGATGGAGCCTGGACGCCATAAAAATTACTCGTCGTTCTTGGAATTAACACGTACGATAGCTCGGACATACAAGGCCGCTCGCATCCAGTGCACATAAAAACCCAATACTTAGATACCAAGGAAAGGGCCAAGGGCCATCACACGCAGTCACCATCCGCTTCGTCATGCTGCCGTCATCACCGCCTCCCCCGGTCGCCGTCGTTCATGTTGACGAGGAGTCACCCACCGCTGCCGCCGCGACAGGTGCTGCTAGTGGAGACTCCGCAGGAGCAGGGGGCGCTCCGTTTTCAATAGACGACAAAGCCGCCACTAACACCACAGACAGCGACTTCCTTCAAGGGAAAACATTTGCCGAAAAGATATTCACACTACTCACTATTACAAAATACTCCTCTATCATTTCATGGAATGGCGCAGGTAACATTGCTACCATTCATGATGTTGATGCATTTATTTCCACCATTATGCCCGTGCACTTCAAGAAGTCTAAATTCGGATCCTTCATCCGGAAGATGCGGCGTTGGGGGTTTAGTGTCATTACTAAAAGACGTTCAAAGTCATCTGTAACTTCGACATCATCAGAGCGAAGGCAAAGCACTGTGATGGAATTTAGCTCGGAGCACTTCCTCAGGGATCAGCCGGACTTATGTAAAATGATGAAAGATGAGCGGCATGTGAAGAAGCACTTTTCGTTTTTGGATCCTCACATGAAAAAGGCTAGTGTCGGAGGAGAGAATGGGAATATGGGATCATCGTTTGGAGTTGGTTATCACTCCCCCCCATCATCATCGAACATGAATGTTGCAAACTATCAGACTGCGTCTCAACAACAGTTGAGTACTAACGATGGTGGCTTCAATGCGACTATGAATAATGGCTACCCTCATATCCAAACATATGACAACTCAATGTCACAAATGATTTCTCCACTCCAACATCAACAACAATCATTTCATAATGCGACGCCGATGATGAATTTGATGATGTCACAACCACCTCCAACACCGCTTCAGCATCCTCCCTACGGCTACGGTGCTCCCTCCTCTGTACCACATCAGGCTCCGGGAGGAGATGGCTTTGGGCCATCATCTCCCTCGTTTAAGTATCCACCAGCGCCAGGAGGATGTCCACCTTATCCGCATCAACAAGACCACCAGCAGCAGCAAACGATGGGGATGCAACAAAATCCACAGCAGCAAATGATGCATCAGTACCATCCGCAGCAGCAACAACAGCAGCAGATGATGATGCAACAAAAGCAGCAACAGCAGCTGCAACAACAGATGATGCAACAAAATCAGCAATTCTCCCCTCCACCTGCAAAAGATGCTGTATCCAGCAGGAGGGAGCTAGCTACTGATTTCGCAGCATTCATCCCTATCGATGGATGTTCTAATGCCAAGGCTTCCACTGTAAGTAATAGTACTGCAGTATTGCTGTCTAGTTCTGAGGAATCGACTGAACTATTGCCGAATAACAAGATGGACCTTCTAACAAGATGGACCCACAGCTGAATGCTGAGCATGATTTAATGTGAACTGTTGAGATAGCTATGTAGAGTCAGAGTCGATCACACTTGTTGGAGGAAACAGGCTTTGATGGTGCATGATGAGATGAAGAGCTAGCAGAGATTATTTGTAACAATGTATAGAACAATAAACTTCCATTAATACTTTTTTGATGAATAATTGTTGAAAATACTTAGAGGGACTTTCGAAAGGGAAGCTATTTAGGAGCTGAAGTGAAGAGCTACTTAGGATCATGGCGGAGTGTATCGTGGAGGGCAAGAATGTTATTTCGTACAATATAATAGTTGAATTTAGAGGGGAGAAATGTACGATACATGCATACGTACGTAGGAAATCATTACTGAAAAGGCGGGCTCTCTCTTGCATTCTCTCATGCTCAACCCTCAACCCTCAACCAGATTTGTCCTGGTTGATGAAAGATGAGCGGCAGGCGAAAAAGAAGTATACTATCTTTGATCTTCCTGTGAAGAAAGGGGTTGACACGAAGAGTAATCAGGGATCATCGATCAAGGGATCATCAATCGGAGCTTGTGTTCAATATCAATCTACACCTGCATCGAGAAGCGGTCATACGAAGCCGGGGACGGGGATCAAGCCGTCGATGCCTGTTCTCCATCCTCCGTCATTTCTGAGCATGAGTACTGCACACAATCAGCCACAATCCCAGCAGCAGTCGGAATTGCCCTATACACTCCCAAGCAGCACAGCTGATGGGAGTTTGACTGCGACCATGAATCATGGCTACCTTCAAAACTATTCACAAGAGATTTCAATGCCACCAATGATCTCACCATATGAAGATCCGTTTCAAAATGCGAATGCGAGATGACGATGATGAATACAATGATGCCACCTAATATTCCTCATAATCAGTATTTTCCCTATGACTACGGCCTTCCCTCACCAGGAGTTGTGCCTCACCTCCTGCCTTTCAGTATCCAACACAGGATGGATACCACCCTCACCCGCAACTGCAGCAGCAGCACAATATATCTATATGATGGATGCCACGGCTTCAACTACTGCTACTGCAGGTACAAGAGCTGCTCCATTATTGTTATTGCCCTCAAGTTCTGATGAAACGCCTGACATGGACCTCTTACCCTCTAAAACGAGCATTGAAGTACGAATTCTCTCGCAACTTCTTGATGCTGAGCAGAATTCTTCCACGAAGGATAAAAATAATAGCATAGGTATGATCAGCGCCCGGAGAGAAAAGAAGAAGTAGAAGAATGACTGCTATTGCTGTATTCTTGAGTGAACCTTATTCTATGTAAGAATAATAACAACTAAAGACGCATAGGACCTCTCTCTCTACTCTAGCTAGGAGGCTATCAGAAGAAGAGCACTCAAATCCCCCAGCCCTCCCCCAGCCTGGTTCGTACTTTGACCTGTGAATGACGAATGATTTACATACTCTCTGGCACTCCAATCTCTCCAATCTGCCTAATTCTACCATGAACCATGAAGCATTAAATGATGGCACCCTTGAGAGATTGCGTCGATGATGAAGAGGAAGCATTTAGCTTTCATCAAAATTCGAAATGAACAGAAACAACTCAAGACGAGATTTGCATCTCCGTAAGATCTATTGCATCTTGCTCTCTGCCATTTGTTGCATTATACTAAGCACCTACATGATAATGAACATCATCCCGTCGCCAAACATTCCATTCATTGAGAGGAGCGACATGGATCAGAAGGTTGCTGCTGGTGTCGCGACGGATGTACACTCGTCCTTCATCAGAACAAATAATAATGATAATCTACTGATGATGCCCAGATGTCATCCTCCGAATCAAAACACATCATCTTGGATATATTACAAAGCGTTGGTGGATACGAATTTGAACACAGCTGCAAAAGCCATCAATCTGACAGATAATCCAGCAAGACCGAAGCAGCAACAACAACGAAATGATAATAGCAACAGCAACTCTTCAGTCACAGTCGTGGGATATTCAAAGTATATTCCACATCGTCTCATTTTCACACACAAAGAAAATTTATTCGATTGCTCAATCTCTGCCTCCAGTACAACCTCACCACATCTTTATACCTTGGCTGAGAATGCAAAGGCAACAGTGAATGCATATAGGAAGATATGGTCAGATTTGGAAGTTGTGTTTTTAACGGATCAGGATTGTCTGCAAGCATTGAATGAGGTAGAGCCTGATTTAATTCCATTCTTTCACAAAGAAGTCGGTAAGTGTTTCATCTTTTTCCCCTTGCACTTTAGCGACATTCTGTGCCCCTCTCATATCTCACCGTAAATCTAATCAATGTCTCATCTTAGGTATGTTCAAGGCTGATATATGCAGGGCAGCCTACCTGTATTTGCATGGGGGTTATTACTTCGATGTAGATGTACTTGTTGTAAGACCTTTCTTCGCGGGCGATGCTAAGTTTGTTACAGTGAAAGGCATTGATTATCAGAGCAATGGATTCTTCCAGGTATGTATTTGTTCAAAATGACGTATGCAATTTGCACATTCCAGCCTTTTTTCTCGCACCCTAAACTTAACGCTCTTCACAGGCATTTCTAGCATCAGAAAGACGAAACTCAATTGTTTTTAGGAGTATTCAAATTATGCTCCAAGCGTTGCAAGGGAAGAGATACAGAGGCAGACTCTTTGGACCAATGGCTTTGCTACAGGCGTGGGAAGAGGAAGAAAGATCGCGTAATGAAAACAACGGAACGATACATGATAATGATGGTACATATCTTTTGACTGAGGGCAATGCAAATACTCTAAAGAGAGAGTATAGTAAGATCTCAAAAGTGCTAAGGAGGAATAAGCATGCGCTAAGTCAGAGAGAACCAGCAATTTCTGAATACGATTGCGAGTTTTCTGGTGGTCTATGCAATTTTGTTGTGATAGATGGAGCAGACGATGAAACCCTATACTTCTATTCGCGTATCCTCGGAACGGAACTTTGTGGAAAATTATTGCGCTGTACACATCGAGCAGCGAGGGAACACCGAAATGCACCCTTGTAAACCCTCCAAGGATGGCAAAGGTTGCTATTGGTGGCCAAAATTGGGCGGAGTTGCAAGGAAAATTGATTGTGAATACTCTTCCAATTGGCCAAATGAAGCAAAGGATACTCATAATCTTTTTGATGAATACAATGCGTGCTGTCATGCCTATGAAGATGGGGGCTCATCACGTTGCGCACGATAACTCCAAGGAATAACAGTGCTTGATGATTTGCTAATGAAGTTTCATTGTGTGAGATTGTGGACAAAACTATTTTGTACAAAAACTATTCATTTCCAAACTTTCTCTTCTTCCCACTTCCAAACTGACCTGAGCAAGCAGCCAACGTAGATTGAACCTATGTGAATGTCAAAGTCTCAGGGTAAGCTTTCAGAAGCCGAAAGACGCTATCTATGTATTCTATGCCTTCTCTATCGAGGACCTCATAGCATCTTATGTGCATTCCGTTTTGATACTGATGCGGCATCATACTTCTCCAGCAACATTGCTATGACCTCATACCTTGCGCCACGGCAAGCAAGATGCAGTGCTGTATTCCCATCCCTATCCATAGCGGCAAGAGTCGATGTATCGAGTCCAGTCATTGATTCTTACTCGTTGTTGGTCCTCGAACGCTCTCCTGTGAAATTTGCTTTCATACATAGCATACATAGGAATCAGTAGCTTTTTCTCGCTGCGCTCTCACCTTCCTCTTCCTGAAGATAGATGATGTGTTGCTGTCAGAAGCTGTTACACCATGGAACTCTCCGCACAATAAGTATCACCATGGCAGACAATAGCACCATCATCGAGCCACTCTCCGACGGCACACAACAGCAGCAACCATCATCCACCACTAATCAACTCAATGGCGGCGGCACCAACAATTATCTCATCCAAGTGTCCGACAAACTGCCATCACACCACGAAATCCAAAAATTCCTCACCGCATCCAATTGTGGAGCCATCTCCACCTTTACCGGTATAACACGTGACAACTTTGCAGGGAAAACGGTGACATCATTATCATATGAGGGATATACACACATGGCAATCAAAGAACTTACAAATCTATGTCGTGATGCTCAGAGGAAATATCCTAATGTTGCTAGGATGGTAGCTGTTCATATATTGGGAGATTGTCCCGTGGGCGAGGCATCGGTGGTGGTTGGTTCGTCGAGTCCACATCGACGGGAGGCTATTGCGTGTACTGAGTTTTTGATTGACGAATTGAAGGGACGGGTTCCTATTTGGAAAAAAGAGATTTATGAGGGGGACGAGCAGAGTGTATGGAAGGAGAATGTGGAGTGGAAGGATGGACGAAGGAGACGGGTTATGGTCAAAGAAGAGAGCTAGTCATATGTGTATATACATGAGTTGTGTTGCTATTGTTATGAGAGAGAGAGATGAAACTGAGAGCTATGATAAACATATAGAACAATCTTGAAAAGTCACTCTAAATGCGGGGCAACGGAAATTGTATCGCTGCATCCAAAACAAACATCAAATGTCTTGTCACGTCGTATTGCTCTTGCGGGGCATAAATTTGGTTACTATACTCCAGCGGATTGATGACAGTCTTTTCGTACTCATTAGCAGGAGGCGGTGATACAATTTCTTGCTGATAGAATGATGCAAATACATTGGCCAAGACATCACACTTGGCAAGACGTGATTTGTGCTTATCCTGGAACACATCATCGGGCATTGATATGGGCAACATGCTGCAGTAGTACACACCCGTCACACTGTCCACGATACAAATCTCATTTCCTAATTCCTGAGAGGCCAATTGAACCTCGAAACCTATGTCATTCGACAGATCAAATGTGATGCAGTCGTCAAGGACATTTTTCTTTGACTCCGTCTTCTTCGTCTTTGGACGCGAAGGGAAAAGATGCAATAGTGGCATATCATCCAACAAGACCACGTATTGAAAGTCACATCGTCGAGGGCTTCGGATGATCTCATTCCATGACACTGATTGACGAAATGCAACCCATCCTTGGATGAGACATTTGCCCTTTCGTCCCGCTTTACGTAGTGCCTTGATATAGGTTGAACTCTTTTGTAAGTAGGTTTCTGGCCACAGCAAAACTGCATCATCTTCATAGCAATCGGCGGTCACTTCTTCGACAGTTTGATCGTTCCGCTTTGAAGAGTCAACCATCATGAATTCCTCTTCAAACAGATTGACGATGCTGCTCATCTTCTTGTGTGATGCAGTTTGTTCCCCGGCAAGTTGATGTTCATTATGTCGTCTAGGAGTAGTATTGTCAAATCGTGGTGTATCCATCGGAATGGGACTTACTTCATCTCGCATTCTCTTTTCACAAGTGACCACCTGGATCGTCCTTCGAAATGTGTCTGAATCCGCCCTTGCTCGATTTGGTGGAGTCTTGTACCCCGACCCCGATGGATTCCGTCGAGGAGATGCACAGTCTTCGTCATCTCTTGGAGTTCTTGAGTCCCCATTTGATGGAGGAGATGTGTGAATAGCATCAAGTGTTTCAGATGAGAAGAAGCTGACTGAATAGTGATCATTTCGCCGGTGAAGAGTGTTCAGAGAGGAGAACGCATCATACTTTGATGACCTCGTGTGTTCTGAAATAGGAGTGAGCTTTTGGTCGATATTGCTGACTTGACGTAACTGTGGAGGAGGATAAGTCATTCGACACGACAGACTTTGTGCAAGCTTGTTGATCATTGACGTTGGATAATGGGTAGGTTGCTGGGGTTGCTCCCGTGGCGTTGGTTCTGCGTCTTCTTTTTTCTCCTCCTCGTCATCCATCGTCATGATACGGTCACTACCACTCGCTTGGTCTATTGGTGTGTAAGGATAATAGTAAGAATCATTCCAAGAGTAGTCCGACTCCACCAGTCGTGTTGCTGCTGTGCCAGCAGTGGAACAATCCACACGAACAAAGCAATCTTTGCCGTGAAAGGAATTCGACAACCCACCCCCTACACTTGGTATTCTTCTGTTCTGCCTTTCACCTATACCAAAACATGCCAAGCATGCTCCGATAATATCATACGGATTGAAGAAGCACATTGCGTTCCAAAATGTTAGCGGTGCAATTGTTCTGTTGAGAGCGTTGAATTCCACGAAGGATGATGAGTGTTCTCCTCCTCTGCTGTGTCTTCCTATCACACCATCTTCTAGACTCCAATTGGATGACTCTACAGTTTCGGCGACTGTTCGATCAGGAGATGGTGGTGCATGAGTTTGGTATTTGTCTTTATCGATGCATGGGTGTGATGGGTGAGTTGAGTCCCGCTCAGTTATTATGTGACTATCTTTTGGACAGCACGAAGTTAGGGCTCGTCTTGGACTATTGGATAGATTAGGGGTCAATTGAACGTCACCTTTGAAAGGAAATTGACAATCGCCATCATTATAAATATTGGATTCGTTAGTATCCTCCTCGACAATCATTCTTGAGTGTTTATTATGCTGACTTCTTTCGATCGTAATGCAGAGCACAAGATCACGAGCGCGAATAAATCGAGAAATGCAACTAATTTTGGCGGGAACAGTGAAGGAGAGAAGAAACCAACCTCTAACTCAGTACTCCTCCCCAAGCAGAGGTAGTGCAGATGACAGGGTCAAGGCGACCACTTACCCAGCAGCCTAATTCGTGATGAATATAATAATGATAATGTTAAGCTATATAGAAACATTAGATTTATGTAAGAAAGTAATCTAACCTCTCCCTCAGCCTCAGCTTATTCATACATTGACATTGCTGTACTTTCTCTTCCATCCACTTCCATTCTGAGAAGGGCCTTCCCTCGACGTGGCTTGCTGCTTCGCATTCATGCAGCCGCTCATGATAACCTCGGGGTAAGCTTTCAGGAGCCGAAAGGTGCTGCCCGTGTATTCGATGATGTCCCTATCGTCCACTGCATCGCTTTCCCACAATAGCTCGATGGGTAGCTTGTCCTGTGCATTCCGTTTTGACACTGACAAGGCATCATGTTTTTCTAACAACAGTGCTATGGTTTCATGCTTTGCACCACGGCATGCGTAATGGAGAGCGGTGTTATTGTCAGAATCCGCAGCGTTGAGAGTGCCCATTTCGAGATCGAGCAAGCATTGAATAACACTAGCAGAATCGTGATGCTGACATGCGATGTGCAGAGGTATCATGCCACTGTTATCAGAATGCCTTGTTGCAGAATGATTTCCTTTCACCAGTAGCTTGATGGAGCCAAGTGTAACATTGTTTTGAAGTGCTTTGTGCAATGGAAGTTGTCCATTGCCATCAGGTGTCATCATTAGACGGAGATTTTTGGCTTGGCGAGCATAGACCAACTCCCTGCTGATGAATGCTCGGACTTGTTGATGAAAAAGTCCAACCAAAATGTTTGTGTCTTCTATCGCTTCGGGGTGTGCGTCATAGAGTAACTTCACGATTTCAAGAGCAGCACCGATGTTCGGATGAAGAGAATGCTGATCACATGCAAAACGAAGCAAAGAATGACCTCGGTACTTTTGTAGCTTGACATTGGGATCACAATCCAGCAAGAATTCCACAGTCTTTACAGCAGCAATCGGATCGACTCCTTTAACAACAACGCTGTTAATTGCTGCGTGAATCGGATATCTTCCATTTGCAGTCGCGTGAATGTCTCTACCGCCGTCATCATTTGTATTTGCGTGATGGATGCCATCGGGATGGAGCCTGAATAAATATTCTACCGTGGGAAGAGTATTTTTGAAACATGCATAATGGAGAGGTAGATTACCGTTTCCATCAGTTATTTCCGCAGATCCGGGATATGCATCTATCAAGATACGGCAAAACTCAGGAGATCTCCACCAACTCGCTATGTGAATTGGAAGACGGCCATTATTATTCGTATGCCTGACCGATTCTGGACACTTCTCGATAAGCAACTTCAATATTTGAATTGCAGTTCCTTCATTCACTGTTTTATTCGCACATAAAATATGGAGAGGCATGTTACCCTTGTTGGTTACACTACGAACAGAATCGGGAGCTGCATCAATGAGGAGTTGAATAATATTGAATGTTGTACTTCTGTTGTTGCATGCGTTGTGGAGTGGCGACCACCCACACTCATCAGCAGCATTGGCAGCATCAGGAAAATAATCGAGCAGATATTGAATTATTCCCTCAGTAACTCTTGCATTATAGCACGCCGAACGGAAGAAATCATAATACCTCTTACTTCTTGGCGTCGACTTGTGATTATTGGGTGTCAATCCGTGTCGCTCAATTATTTCTCGTAGGCCTTCCTCTGAAAGTGACTTAGACCCACATAAGCAGTGCAACCTCATTCGGCATGCAATTGAAACCATTGATTCGGTTGGTTGTCTGCTATTGTCGTGATGATGTACAATTACAATAAGTTTACTATCATCTATCATCTACATCTAACACATCATACATGATGTGAGTCAAAAGAAGATATTTTTTGTCGTCCGTCGCGTCGTCCGTCCCCGCCCGCCCGTCGGGCGCGTCGCCCGTCGCGCGTCTTTCGTTTCGTCTTCGCTCGAGCGCCTCGGTCCTTCCCGCCAGGATTGACTTGGTCTGTAAGTTTTGGTATGTAGTTGGCCGGCGGGCCCTCGCTCGCTATCTCTACTACTTAGCAAGGGCATTGGCATTGGCATTTGTATGCCAGGGGCTTTGATATGTATGCACCCCTGTATGCATGCAGGCGAGCAATCCATTATTTCGATCAAGCAAACAACAACCATGGCGACGACAGTTATGGAGGAAGAAAGAAGAGCGAACATTGGATGGCCAACCTGTAGCATATGTTACTTCGAATATAGCGCAGATCACATCCCTATACAGCTTATTTGCTGTGGTAACACTCTCTGCTTAGATTGTTTCCAGAAGTGTCAGGCAGAAGAACTTAGTAAACTCGATGATGTCAATGATATTTGGTATTCGTGCCCGATTTCTAAGTGTCGTCTTTCAAAAAATACGGGGTACAATAGGTCTAATAAATGCTATGAGAAGAACAGGTTGTTGATGGATATTCTTGGTATTGACCCCGCTTTTTCGTCAACTGTTGCCAATCCGAATCCAAATATCGCCCGTCCCGGTAATAGCAGCGCCGGCGAAAATGATGAAAGTTCAGCTGCAGCTGGCGCAGGCAGAGAAACTGAAGATGCTGAGAATGAAGTTATAGATCTCTTGCACCAGGATGAGGATGATGACTCGCCAGATGAACAGACTAATAAACAATCGGTTACAAACTTACGCCGATCGCAGCGCACCAGAAGATCTGTTTCACGTGATATTGCAGGCGATACTACAGCTGCTCGTGATGAGATAATACAACGTTCAAAGCGACCTAGGAGGGCAGACGCAAATGAAGTCGTAGCCGATGTCGAGGTAAGAGTAAGTGAAAGAAGCCGGGGAGTCAATCGTAGAATTGCTCATAGCAATGAGCGGCAAACCGGCAGTCTGACAGAGGGGAGAGAAGATCCTTCTGTTGGTATCTCTATTTCTGTTTCATCGCCATGCGCTGTTGCTGCGAATCAATTATGGAAACAAGAAATTTCAAAAGGAGACGTGAACGTATACCGCATCCGTTGCTACAATACCGAGTCAGATGCAAACGATAAGTATGGAAGGGGAATGTCACAATGGTGTGTAAATAATGGCATAACCATTACCTGTCTCGAATTGGCCAAAATATTACCCCGTCATCAATGGTGGGACGCCGAGGCGTTGCGAGATAGAGTTGTGTCTGTGAATCATCAAGAGCTGAGACAGATATGTCGCGAAAGCCAACACTACCCCCAGAATGAAATGCCGTACGTTAGATCATACAAAGAATTTGTTGAGATGAAAAAAGGAGATGTTGTCGTTCTTCATACCAAGGGAGGGTATACAAAGTCAGGACCTCCACAAACACTAACATTCGGGGTGATTCAAGATGACAGCTTGATCACAATGAATAGAGAAGAAATGAAACAGAAGAATTGCCCATGGGATCTGATGAATTATGGTGAGCAAACAACATCAAGGATTGGTCTCATGGTGAAGAAAGTGAAATGGCTTCGTCAGGGGGAACTGAAAGCAGTTAGGAGCGCTCATCAGGTGAATTGGCTTGCAGAAGCTCAACCCTTGTGGCTGATGCGTGTGGGAGCAGCGGAGAGAAAGTTCTTGACACAGGCGATTAAAAAGATGGGGAGCAAGCAGTTTACCCAAAATACTCGGGTGATTGATAATCAATGGACTATGGGCTAAATCAAAGTGTAACAGGCTTGCTTCTAATTTTGCTGCGAATAGCGAAGGAGAGAAAGAAGCAGAGCGACAGACGCAGACGACAGCGCGATTACCCGGCGGCCAAATTAGGGATGTATAATATAATAACGATCTAATACCACAATGATACTGTTCAGAGTTATTCCCTTGGCTGTATGCAAGCATTAGGTATATTCGTGAGAGAAAGTTATGCATTGCTGTACTTTCGTTTCTTTCCATTCTGATATGGGCCTTCCCCCAACTTCGCTTGCCGCTTCATATTCACATAGCCGACGCTCATGATCACCTCGGGGTAAGCTTTCAGGAGCCGAAAGACGCTGCCCGTAAATTCAATACTTTCCCGATCAAGGACGGCATCGCTTTCCCACAATAGCTCGATGGGTAGCTTGTTCTGTGCATTCCGTTTCGACACTGCTAAAGCATCATATTTTTCTAACAACAGTGTTATGGTTTCATACTTTCCACCACGGCATGCGTAATGGAGGGCGGTGTTATTGTCATAATCCACAGCTTTGAGAGTTCTTATATTGAGATCGAGCAAGTATTGAATAACACTAGTGGAGACATGATGTTCACAGGCAACGAGCAAAGGTAATGCACCGCAATCGTCAATGTTTCTAATTGCAGATGGATTGCCTTTCACTAGCAACTTGATTGAGCCAAGCCTGACATTATTTTGAAGTGCTGTGTGGAGAGGGAGTTGCCCATTGCCATCAGGTGTCATCATTAGACGGAGATTTTTGGCTTGGCGAGCGTAGAACAGCTCACTGTTGATGAATGCTTGCACTTGTGGATGATAATGATGAATATCTAAGTTGTCTTCAATCGCTTCAGGGAGTACGTCATAAATTGTCCCAATAATTTGGATACCTGCCTCGATGTTTGAATCAATGTACTGCTGCCCACAAGCTAAATGAAGCAGAGACCTTCCCTGAAACCGTTTTAGCTCCTGATCAGGATCGCAATTCAGCAGGAATTGTACAATTACTACAGCGACAGCGGCTACAGGGTTGTCTCTTGTTGTTGTACACTCAATTGCATAGTGTATTGGAAACATCCCCCCAGTAGTTGCGTGATTGATGGCATCTGGAAAGAGTCCTAATAAATATTCTACCGTGGCTAGAGAGCCTTTTGCGCATGCACAATGGAGAGGCAGCACACCGTTGGCATTGGGAATTTGTTCAGATCCAGGATATGCTTCGAGTAACACACGGCAAAATTCAGGAGATCTCCACCCACTCGCAAGATGAATGGGAAGACGGCCGCTATTATCTGCATGCCGGACCGCCCCTGGATGCTTCTCGATAAGCAACTTCAATATTTGAATTGAAGCTGCTTCGTCTACGTTTTTGTTACAGCATAGATAATGGAGAGGCATGGCACTCGCATTGGTTAAACTACGAACAGAATCGTGAGCTGCGCATCGACGAGGAGTTGAATAATATTGAGTGTCGCACTTTCGTTGTAGCATGCGTAGTGAAGCGGCGACCACCCACCATCATCAGTAGCACTGGTAGCATCATGAAAATATTCAAGCAGACATCGAATTATTCCCTCATTGACTCTTTCATTGTAGCATGCCTCAAAGTAGAATTCATAATCGCCCACATGATTATGATTATTTGGTGTCAATCTGTGACGCTCAACAATTTCACGGAGGCCCTCCTCTGAAAGGCCTGAGGGCGACTCAGATTGGCAATGCTCGAGCAATTCCTTTGACAGCATTGATGCTATTATTGCCGTCTTCATCAGTGCCAAATCGAGGTAATGCGTATGGTACTGACACTGGCAGTGTCACTGCACCCCAAAAATGAAAAAAAGCAGAAAAAACAGGAAAAAAGCAGAAAAAAGAAAAGAAAAGAAAAGCAAGGAGAGGAAGAAGGAAGGAGAAAGAAATGGGACGAAAGGTCTATCTAAAAATACACATATTTATTGTACTCGCTCATAAGAAACATTACCTACCGTGGAGTAGTATGGTATGGTATTGTACATACAACTACACGAATTCAAATTATTTTTTCAAAACATCACGGCTACCAACGATGATGTCATCCTAAAGAACATCACCCTATCCGCCTCCCTACCACCGCCACAATGGACACGAGCCGCCTCAACAACGCCTTCAACACTCTCAAAGTAAGCGAACAGCACGACCATCACTACGCCGCCGAAATCAATAAACTCAAAGAAGCCGAGGAGCAACTTCTCGATCGGCTCCAAGAATTTGAAGAACGAAAACAGAATTCTGCCGCCGTTTCTGATGGGTCGGAGTATGTTCGGGACGACGATGTTGTAGAGATCAATGCAGGAGGGAGGATAATTGCTGCAAGGCGGAGTACATTGTGTCAATTGAAGGGGACGAGATTGGAAGCGCTGTTCAGTGGCCGTTGGGATAAAAAGTTATGTAGAGACAGCAACGGCAGAATATTTCTCGATGTCAATGGTGATTGCTTCCAGGCAATTGTAGATTTTCTCAATGAAATGATCATATCATCCGAAGAGCATCCATCGGAACCTCCCACCATGGATGATGCTGGCGACAAGCAAGTTTTGGCACAGTATTTGGAATTGTTTGGGCTGCGCATTCCACCGGTTATACCAGATAGTAACATCATCACTCAATATTCTCAAGTGAAACTTTTGCACAAGTGGCTCAGCGAAGAAGACAATGCCAACAGTTGCAGTATGAGTGATGGAACATCAGATGTTGAATTGAGTCTCATCTATCACGCTTCAAAAGAAAATTTGTCGAATAAGAATTTTCATAGTCGCTGTTCCAATCAGGGCAACACGCTCATCATCATCGAGACAACGGAAGGTCATATTGTAGGAGGATATACAAACGAAAACTGGTCCAGGCCAGATGATGACATGTCTGTCGGTTACTGGAGCAAGGCAAACAAATCATTCCTTTTTGCCATTGGATTTGGTGTGTCATCTCAAAAGATGGGTCTCATAAATTCAAATTGCAAGCATGCAATTTACAATTGCAGCCAGTATGGACCAGCTTTCGGTGGTGGATGTGCACAGTGTGATCTTAAAGTGACCGGTTCAAGAGTGTATCTCAACACTGGACATATATACGAGTGTGGAAAGTCGGAGAAGCTAACAGATGGTCATAGTTACACTATTAACGAGATGGAGGTGTTTCGTGTCTCCTATGTTAGTGGTGCTCATCATACTCATCAGCATCAACGTCAACTTCGAAAGCCAGCAAAACGGAAACAAGTGAAGCGGTTTACAAAAGAAATAAATAGGGCCATTAACGAGAAGTGGGCGGCGCTTCGAGAGCTAGAAGCAGAGCTGTGTTCACTCGAAGAGAGCTTCGATGATGAAGAGCTCTTCATTAATGCATTTGCAAGTGGCGAGGGTAAAGATATTGTTACTCTCAATGTTAGCGGTACAATCATGATTACAAAGCGCTCTACGTTGCAGGTTACTGAGGACTCGGTACTTGCACATCAATTTGATGATACCAAGTGGACAGAGCAAGGATGCAGTAATCTGCGGGTGAAGGATTGGTCACCTGACGAAGTGTCTAATTGGGTAGCGAACATTGCACACATTCCGGATGATGTAGCAGGCCTTTTCATTATGCATGAGGTTAATGGATCTGAACTCATTGCCCTGAATGAATATGGATTGGAAAAGATTGGAGTGAAACGAGCCGGAACTATATGTCTCCTCTTGGATGAAATTAGTTCCTTGACGAAGACAGCAAGTGAAGACAGAGTAACGCTCATTGAACACAGTCCGTATTGCATTGGGAAGATATTGGATTATTTAAGATTGAAGCGCCTACAAGATGAAGACTTCATCGATGAGCCACCTCTCCCTTCTGTGAGTGATGATCAGAAGAATAGGTTCAAGAAGATCGTGAGGTATTACTTTCCCGGGGAAATTTCAGAGTATATCCTTGGCCTTGGTCGACACTGCAACTAAGAATTCGTTTCTTCCAAGCGTGCATGTACTCCTCCATCAAAAGATTGTGGCTGTGTTGAAAAAGATGTGATCGCTAAAATTGATAGGAGGACGTGAAGATAACTTCGCTCCTTGATTTTCTAAAGAGATATGTAACAATGTGTTGTAAGTTTTATCATAATTCCTTCTGGGTGAGTTGGATCAGATTCTCAACAGTTATGTTCCAGTCACTCGGAACTTGTCAAGTCTTCACTGTAAAAGTGGTTCAGCAGAATTGGACAACATAAGGAATACATTTCAATAATATGGTGCGTGAGTTATGAAGTACTTATGATTTTCTCAGATAAACATTTACATTATCATTCTACATATGGTGCTCTAGTAGGACTATGGAAGTACAGAGGCTGCTCATGACTCATCTTCTAGAATTCGATTGCCTGACAAGTTTCTCAACTGTCTCCATTACCTAGACGAAGGCAGATCGTCCCAGTCATCATTGTGAAGAGTTGAATTTCGCCTGCGCGTGCTGCCTTGGTGAACATTCATTTCCTCAACGAGCGCAGTTAGAGACAGATCAGAGATCAAATCATTGCCATCTCCGAAGCCGCCGATGAGAGCAAGTCCTGAGGCACAAGATGCTGGATTGAGAGTAGGACCTGGTTTACAGTCCACACTCTTTGTCGGGACATGCAATGTTTGCATGTCACTTCCTTTTCTGGCGTTGTTGACAATGGTGTGCTTGGAGAGAGCGGTAGGAGCGCTGTATGCAGAAGCGTCGCGAGCACGGAGCGTATCCAACGAATAGATCTTGGCCTCCAGCGCCTCGACAGAAGAAGGAGTTGTAGAAGAGGCAATGAGACAACTATCATTGCCAGACAGGTGCTTTGATGGATGATATGATGAGTTGTTCATGATAATATTTTGCCGATGGAGAGAAGCAGAGAGTTGGCAATAATATTATTACTTATTTACTGCAACAGAGTTGGCGCTGGTTCACAAAGAAAAGATTCATGAGACTGAAAATATTTCAAAACTTCTTGACAGAGCTTTTGAAATCAATCGTGCCAACTCTAGCAATACTACATAGCACTTCAGCACCTTTGGTACATCGATGCTGATGAATGAAAACCTGCTTTGCGTTTGCCAACTGCCAACTGCACGGAAGCAAATCTGTCGATAGCGGTACTAAAAATGTCGAAAAATCTAAAACGGTGTTGAATGACCGCCTTCATTGTTGCTATGACTCTCCCTCATTCACATTCCCTTCAAGCCAGCCAAGTCAAAGTTCTTGCATATCTACAACATCGGAGAGGCAAGAAGCGTTCTACTTCAAGCCAGGAAGAAACTCTTCTCATTCAATAGTCACTTCAAAACTATAATACTTGTACACTGGTGGATCGTGTTCGTGTAGGAATGGAGTCACATGGAAGCATGTTTGTCAGTGGTGGAGTGTCAGTCAGCAAGTAGAGCTGGACTGATCAGAGGCTGATCAAAGGCTGATCAGTCCACTTTCATCGTCCACGCAGCACTGGATGACTCTAAGTTTGATGATGAAATCAATAATCCTAAGGAATGTGCTTAAATTATAGTTGTTGTTTTTGGATAGATGTAATGGTAATTACAACAATCCCTTATCCAGAACCAGTACAATTGTTGCATAGAAAGAAGATTAATTTCAAAACTGCATCATCAGCTTGTTAAATTAAGTATCTCAGCTGCTCGTTCTTCAATATTCTCTCCTCCCCAACCCGACTCATCAAGTTTCGTACGAAGTGCATCCATAGTTTTTGGCGTCAAGGCAAGAGTAATTGCGAGTATGACAGGTCCAAGAGCCTCGCACCCAATCAAAGCAATAGCAGCATTCCCCCACGATGGATCAGCCTTTTCCAGTAAATTCCGAAGAGGTCCCACGCTACTTACTGCAGATAAAATATCAGAATATCCACGCCCACTAATTGACAGTGAAAACAGTAGCGAGAAGAAAAAGGATGCAAATACACCCAAACTCGTGACAGCATAACTTAGACCAGGAACAAATACACGGAGATATGTCCGAACAAACTCCTGTGTTTTTTGTTCAAGTTTGTCTTCCTCCCAGCTGCTTCCTTCCACAAATATCTTTTGAACTAGTGAAAATAATGCGCCGAATTGTTCCAGTGCCTGTCTTGGGTCTCCTTCTTCATATTTAGACATTACCAGTGCGTTACTCTCTTTAATATCAATGGTATTACTTGATGGTGAAGTCCTCTCGTCATCTGATTGCGATGGCTCTGCAAAAAGTTGAGTTAAATGATTATCATGACATGAATTTGAAGAGAGTTGCCGTATGCATGAAGAAGTGGAGTAATAACAAGCCTGGCCGGTAAACGCTTCAGCAGAAGAGAATAGAAGTGCAACCACGAAGAATAGATTAGAGTGGTACATGGTTATTATTGCGACCACTGTTGCCTTCAATGCTGCCGAAATTTTGCCCTTTCATGTGTTGTTGTTTGAGTAATGGTGGTACAAAACACATAAAAGAAGGTACTTACATACGTACTCAAGTGAAAAATGAGTCATTTGTTACACGTGGAACCTGTACCTAAAGTACCTGTACCTGTACCTGTATCTAGGTACCTGGTATTCCTACTCACAGCCGGCAAACGAAGCCGCTTATTAATGCTGTGGAAGCTGGCTATGTAACTGTTAGACCGGTAGCATCCCTCATCCTTTGCCGCAACAACAATAATGGCAATGTTGAGGCCGACAAAGAGAGCAGCAGTGGTTTCTTCAGGAGCTGCTCGGTCATCGTTATTACCTGATAATAATAGCGACAAGAATGATCACGAAAATGAAGATCGTCGAGCACTCCTCCATCAAAAAGCAAACAACACTACTATCCACCGCCACGCCACACAACAACACGCTCAACAACCATCCACCCCCAAAAGAATCTGCAAATCAATCTGTCTCCTCTTCACCTTGTTACTAATTTCCTTCCCCCTACTAATGAAATTGGACAGGGCCAATCCAGCCGGATTACGTGTTCAAAAATCAATCGCCGAACATAATAACCGCGATGAATCACACAAGATTCGAAGGAACATTACCAATCATTGTGAGGTACCCTCTCTCCCATCCAATAATGGGATGCACATTGTTATAGGTGGATATCGACGTAACGAACCTGGATTTGAAATGACGGATAAATACAATTATTTAGGAGATATTGGATTAACCAATGCACAAGTGTATTGGTATCGACGGATACATCCAGAGATTCCTCAGGCGGAACCGACTCCGTTGGGAGATTCTACAAATAAAAATGGATGTGGTATGATAATGCGCGAACGTTATTTGTCAATCAATCATGGGAGGGATCCGGCAGCGTTTTATGATCATTTGTTGCAGGTATATGACGAACCGCCGGGTGCAGTGGTGTTTTTACATGGGCATGGGGCGAAGGCGTGGCATACTAGTTGTGATGCCTTGTTTGCTCGAACGATTGCGTATTATAGAGATTTGGCCAAGGCATTTGAAGAGGCTAAAATGAACAACAAAAACAACAACAAGGAGAAGATTGGCAATACGCAAGATGAATCCAATGATGTTGTTGCATCGTTAGTAAACTCCACACAAAAGCGTCTCTCCAATCACATGATGACACTAACCTCCAATGCCCAGGGTACCAAAAACTACGTCCACAAATGGTTCGGCAGATCAGCATGGAAGGTACAATTACAACTCGATACACCCGAAGCACCCATCTCCGCAGCACCCTATTACCTTCCCTCTCATTACAGTCCGGCATATTATCAGAGTGAGAATAAGCCCTGTCGTGACTTATTGGACAAGTGGAAAGACGTCATTCCATCCCATAATACGCACAATCCGTACATGTCGACATCGTGTTGTGCATCATTTATTGTACCTGGTCACCGTATTCATCGGTATCCACGTGAATTATACCAAGATCTATTTGACTTATTGACCAACCCGACCAATGATGATTTGGTAGTTGGAAGATTCTGCTTTGAATATTTAGTATATGATTTATTCCATGATGATGGATTATTTGAATTTGAGGATGTTGTCAAGTTGTATGATGAAGCGGATGCATTGATTCATGGGAAGAGGGGGATGTCGGATCGTGTGGAGAAAGATGAATCTGTGGTGGGACGATTGGGAAATTGTTTGGCAAGTTGAGAGAGGGCCTGGTGATGATGTTTTGGAAGAAGGGGAGGGTCAATATGCTCGTTGGGATTTAGTTGTTTGGGAGTACTAGACACTACTGATGAGGTGGAATTCATTGAATGATAGGTAGTTCGCAAGAATCCCTTGATTTGAATACTGACTACATAGTATCGGTATTTTATGAGCACTTGAAATCCTCTTCAACAATGCGACCATCGCCTAGAGGTACAATACCGACTTGATCGCTACAATTGGAAGGCCAATCTTGCTGACAACAAGGGAGGCGAATTTGAGAGGGAGGGAGTTAGAACAACGAGAGGAAGTCGAAAGAGAGCAAGGGAGAGAGATTGTGTGACGTTTGGTGCAAGTATTGTGAACAAGAATGTCCTACCCTTTCTAGCTTTGAAATCATAGATCATATGATTGTGTTCAACAGCATGCATGGGGAAGTATCCTGCTTGATCGAAGTTAATTCTCTGCGACCAGAAGATCTCTAACGTATTGGCTTGACATGACCCTCTACTTCTATTTGTTTATGATCTTAGTCTTTCATCCTTCCTAATCTCTTGCTCGCTCTCTACTCAAAGCCCAAGGAAAATTCATCTTCTGCCCTGGGAAATATCATAGTTGAACCTAACTTCCTCGAGCTCACTAAATGACGTCGTAGTCCTAGTCCTTTGAGACTGAGTTTTCGTGACTTTCTGTTTGTCCTCGAGGTCCTCCTTGCTCGCAAGGGCAAGGATCATTTGCGGCAGCGTTGGCTGTTGTTGATGGATGGGTATCCTCCGTCGTCCTACATCTCCCCTCCGCTGGGAAGTCAACTCTCCTCTTTGTACCGATGTTATACTTATTCAGAGTAAGAAGTATCTAGACATACTTACTCTCTCTCTAGGAGTAGTATGTATGTATTTTTCGAACTTCCTTGATTTACCTCACGGACAAATTGAATTGTCTTGACGACAAAAAATTACAAATTACATTGTCCTAAATTTGTCGCCAGCTGCTTTTTTGAACAACATGGAAGCCTATCGAAGCCAACGTGAAGTGTCATTTCGGGGAAAGGCTGCTGTGGACAGTTTGTCTGCTCTCGTCATTCCGTGAGATTTCTTTGCTGCCTCAACCTCAATGATACTTATCTACCATAACTCGTGAAGCTAAAGGCAAAAACACCACCAGCCGCAAAATATAGGAGTACATAATATCAACATGAACTGTGCATCATATCATCCATCGAAGCACCAGCCTGTCAATGACTGCCGTGGCGTCGGCGCTGCCTCCTCTACAGCTCCTCAGACTCCTGCTTCCGTCGAGGCCTTAGAGGCCAAGATCTCTTCGTTGAAGATGCTCCGTGTTCGCGACTCATTTGACCAACGCTCTCCACCCGTCTCTCACTCCAACTCTACCGCTGCTGTTGCCGATGGAAGTAAAATGCAAATACTGCATATTCCGACTAAGAGTGAGAACTGTGAACCAGGTCCTACCCTCAACCCAGCATCTTGTGCCTCAGGACTTGCCCTCATCGGCGGTGGCGTTGGAGTTGGAGATGGAAATATTATCATGAACAACTCATCATATCATCCATCAAAGCACCTGTCTGGCAATGATAGTTGTCTCATTGCCTCTTCTACAACTCCTTCTTCTGTCGAGGCGCTGGAGGCCAAGATCTATTCGTTGGATACGCTCCGTGCTCGCGACGCTTCTGCATACAGCGCTCCTACCGCTCTCTCCAAGCACACCATTGTCAACAACGCCAGAAAAGGAAGTGACATGCAAACATTGCATGTCCCGACAAAGAGTGTGGACTGTAAACCAGGTCCTACTCTCAATCCAGCATCTTGTGCCTCAGGACTTGCTCTCATCGGCGGCTTCGGAGATGGCAATGATTGGATCTCTGATCTGTCTCTAACTGCGCTCGTTGAGAGAGTAAATGCTGACCGAGGCAGCACCCGCAGGCGAAATTCAACTCTTCACAATGAAGACTGGGACTGGGACGAACTGCCTTCGTCTCAAGGCAACCGTTTTCTAGGTAATCGATAATTGAGACTTGCTTGCTGCCAGGTCTTCTATGTCGATTAGTAGAGTTCTAGAAGATAATCAAGCGTGCAGCCTCTGTACTTCCCTCGTTACATCTCTAGAGAGTAAAAAGACAAAGTAATGTAAACATATTGTGATGAAATGTATGGTAATCAATAAAGACGAAGAGTAGAGCATGCCTTCTATTTTCATTGTTGTTTGAACAGCGCATCTACTAATCTTGTAGAATCCTCTCGATGGTAGCTGCAAGCTAATACGGCCAATCTTTCTTATCTTGAATAAAGCAAGCATGAACTTGCGACTACGACTCTCGACTGTTTTGATGCATGCATCCAGTGAATTTCCCTTTAGTAAGTGTGAACTGCCAAGATTCTTCTTGCCGATCGGCCTTGGAATCTTCGAGCTTGAAAAGTGAGTATGTATGTAGCTAAAAGAAGCTAGAGAGCAATCGATGAGTAGTCCCTTAGCCTTGGAAAAGTAACAAGCTAACAGTTGACTCTCTAGCACGAAAATTTAAATGATAATTTCCGTTGAAAAGCTCTCGGTATGGGTCTCTTCCTCTCTTCTTTCATACTGGTGAAGCCTACCGAGCTTCTTTGCTCTCAATGAGGCCCTCCTTGTCTCGGCTAACGAGGCAAGAGCAATATATTCACATCTGAAACTTGCAGATGGACCCAGCCTCGCCTGTTCCGTGAGAACTGCTTGGGTGCATTGAATTCTGCAAGCCTTCACCTCGCCTATACAGGCCGGCGTGAGCAGATGAGCGACACCGATCCAGAAGCCGTTGCCTTCTTCGGATACGAAACCATTTGCACGAGCTTGGAGGACATCTCGCCTGATGTCACGTTTCATTGATAGATATTCTGCCTCGGTGTACCACAGCTCGTTTTTGTGATCTTTATCTTCATGCCGATCGATGATGCACACCTGTGCCGTATCGTCAAATCGTACTGCAACCTTGCGTCGGGATCGGGAAGGGAAGTCTACTATCAATTCAGATGTCATGGTGAATGGTGAAAGGATTCTTATTTTTCCTGTGTTATATTCAAAGCTCTAGCTTTGAGAGTAGATTGAAGGTCCGTGCAATGATTCTGATCTTGCCTGATTTGGTTGTCGATGTACCTAGAGAGTTGGAGTTGGCGTTTGTTGATTATGATCAAAGACACTTCAGCCGATCTAGAGATAGCTTGCTTCAAGGTTTGCGACTTATTATGCATTTGTGGCAAGTAGGCATCGACGAGGTTCTCCGATGGACACAACTCCGCCCATCACACCTCGATGGTTTCTTGTGATAGCTAACGTCTTTCAGACAATTCTTAATATGCACTTGAGTGGTGTTGTGTCTTTGAAGTATTTTCACATCAAAAATTGACAGACGAGACGAAAGGAGACGAGAGGCGTTAAATTGATATTATGCGAAAAGTAAACCGTCGTGACACACATCTCCGCCCAAAAAAATGAAACTCCAAGCGCTCCAAGCCAAACTCCGCTCGTTTACGATTAGAATGGTCAACTACTCCACCCAAAATCAAAATTTACGACCAAAGTGGTACTAAAACTCCACTAAGGCGGTGGTAGATGATCTTCTCATGCCTCTCTCTCTCTAGAGAGAGGTAATATATACATGGTGAAAGTTAGTTGAAAAACGGAATAGCACCATGAGGACCAACAGCTGCCAAAAGACAGCAGATTTAAAATTAAAATCTCCTTTCGACCTTCAATATTCCAAGTGCATCAATAGAATCATTGTAATTCCAGTAGAATCGCCCCAGCTCTATCTCTGCCTCATGTATTTGCCCAGCCTTTGAACACGACATGCCTTTCAACGCAAATGCCAACCGCATTCTCTACGATCATCGGAACAAAAAGCTGCCGCTTGCCATATTGATTCACCACAACTTCTTCTTCAGCTGCATTTACGCAATTTCGATTGCTGCATCGTCCTTCGAAAAATGGAGAAAGTTTGATTCTACTAACAGCCTAAACAGCTCTCTGCTACTTCCCGTCTATTGGACTTGGGTTGTAGTTGAAGCGTTGCGGTTATATTCGGGTCAGAGAGGAATCCTCCTGGATAGGGTGCCAGAGTTGGTTGCATTCTTCCTACTTTCCTTCTTCCCACAATCGTTTATCGTTTTGTACATGGGATTCCTACAGGAAACGATACTGGTTTGGGACCGATGGATAAACGTGATCATGATGGTAGCACTGTTTATTGAAGTTGGTTTGACGTTGAGATTTTTACGTTCAATATCGAAGAGAGAGAACAATATTTGAAGGTCAGAAAATGTGGATCCAATAGTAAAGCTTGAACACAAATCGAGAGTGTCGTGTGCAAGGGCAAATGAGACGCGTTCTTGTTGCGCATATGGGAGGGTTCATCGCACGTTGTTGTGATAGTGTCCAATGAACCATGTAGATCCCATTTGCGCTATTTGTTTGATTTGAGCGAAAGAAAGCAACAGCAGCAACTCCTGGACTTACATTCGTGGTGTACATTTCATACATACTGATCGCCTCGCCTAATAATTGACACAATATATCAAACTTTCCTGCCACTAGCTGTCCTTCCCTTGGCAACTTCATACGGAGGTCGAATGGGAGGTGCTAACGGCGCCTTAGCCTCATGAACTGGATAACTCTTATCTGCGTCCATAAACTCAACACCACTGGGCATGGAACAATCCTTCAATTCACTACAAGAAACAAATGGGACAATGGAAGGAATCACATCCTCCCCAGGATGAAGTCGCAACCCTCCCACCCCACCACAAAGTTCATCCCAACTCCCTTCCAACTCCAAATCCAAACATTGCTCTACCGGCAACGCTCCATATCCAAACCCTCGACAAACCACAAACGATTCTATACTAGCATTCCGACTTGCCGTGGGTTTGGCACAAATGACACTTTCAAATAACAACTTCAATTGAGTATAAATCAATCCAACATCCCTCCCCCGGAATATCTTGGCAACAAACGTTCCACCCGTTGCCAATACATGCGTAGTGATATTAATTGCCGCCAGTAACAATTGAGATTGACAATATTCATCAAATTCTTGTAGACCGATTACATCGGGGGCTCCATCACAAACGACAAGTTCGGAACGCTGCCCTTGGAAGTGCTGGATGATTGATTTGGCAGTGGAGAGTGAGGTGATGTCACCCTGGAGACAGTGCACTCCGGTTAGGGGTTCCATTGGCCAGAGATCGACTGCCACGATGGCTGGTGATGAGTTGCTGGGTGTTGCAGATGATGATGATGATGATGATGGATCACCCATCATCATCCGCTCAACGAGCACTTGACTCCATCCTCCTGGAGCTGCACATAAATCAACCGCTCGATGAACTACCATTTTCGGTCGAAACTTTTTAGATGTTTCCTCTGTATCACGGTCGTCATCACTCGTTGACGTCTGTGGTGACTGATTGATATTGTGATGTTGTGGTTGATGGCCATCATGATGATGACTTGCTTCTTGTAAACCGAAGAGATCAAACTCGGCATCAATCTGCAGCAATTTGTATGCGCTGCGAGCTCGATAGCCGGATTCCTTGGCCATCCGGTAGAAGACATCGCGTTTGTCACGGGATAGTTTCCCCATTGTGGTGATGTGCAGTGGCAGCCATCTCTAGCTAGCCGATTTGTGGTCTTCATGATGCTTTGCATGCTCGATCTTCTTTTTTGGCGGGCCTGGAGAAAGTCCACTCTTCGCTATTCGAGCTCTACATACGAACATCATGATGTTATCAGGAGTCAGGATGGAGATAGCTTGGTCAGGAACAATTCCACAGCGGAAGAAGGTCTGTAGCTATTGGCTCTCGCAAAGAAGCTGAAGAGCATCACGTCATGACGAGCGCACTCACTTCATCGTCGTCTTCCTTGTCTCGACTGCTATATCATCGCTTGGTCACTACTGCCGCTGCTGCTGCACCAAAAGTGAACAAGAATTCTCATCGATGCACATCAAATGTTGCACAAAAAAAGCATACTATTTCATCATCGGAACAACACTCCCTCTCCAATGGTACACTACGTCAAAAACTCCGCTCAGGCCAACCAACACTCGGTGTCGTAACCGGCTTTCACAATGATACCGATCACGCCGAAACTCTTGGTTTACTAGGATATGATTTCTTATGGGCAGATGCTGAACATAGCACCGCCAATGCATCGACAGTTGCCAATCTAATATTGGCTGCGGAGCGGAGGGGTATGCCTACATTGGTACGAATAGGATATGGATATCAGAATGTAATTGGACATTCTCAAAAGTTTTTAGTTGCAGGTGCACAGGGGATTATATTTCCGCAGTGTGAAAGTGCAGATGATGTACATAAAATTGTGGATGCTGTCAAATTTCCTCCGATAGGGAAGCGTGGGTTGGCGGGAGAACGATGGAATGCATGGGGACTGGGTGGATTAAACAATGGAGGAGGAGACGTGACATTGGCTGATTGCGTTCGTACCTCAAACAACAATAGCATTGTAGGCGTAATTGTAGAAAGTCGTCGTGGGATCGAGGCATTAGATGAGATTTTGTCAGTGGAACATGTCGATTTTGTATTTGTAGCTCCTACAGATTTATCGGCAGATATGGGATTACATGGTCAGATACGTCACCCGGATGTAGTGGATATGGTTGATAAGGCTGGACAACGAATTCGTGCTGCGGGTGTTTCAAGTGGAATGTTGACACTGAATGGTGATGATTATGTCAAGTATCGACAGCTTGGGTTTCAGGTGATGGTGGGAGTTGCTCACACTATGTTTGTCGAAGGTGCTCGAAGTTTGAAGTGCAGAGCGGAAGATTTCGAGTCATCAGGAGGAAAGTAATGCGTTTGAGCCAAAGAAAGTTCGGAAGTAATTATGTGCAGTGTCTCGGTTTAAGGGTTTGCTTGATTGACAGTCTTTTCTGCTGTTCAAGTATAGAGCTCTCAGCTCTCAAAACATTGTCACTCAAGTTTTTGTAGAGACTGAGTGCTTTGTCCCATTTTCGCATAATCTCAAAGGTGATGGACAACCTGCTGACCCTCTCGTTGGCTTCATAAATTAATGAAGTAGTAGCAATTTTGTAATATTGTACAGCTGCCAGAATATCAGGCAACAGATTGATACCAATATCATCAAAGTGTTGTACATTGCACATTTCTAAGTGCCGCCGAGCTAGGATGTTGTAAATTTTCCGCTGCCGATTACCTTTTGGGTTACCCTGCTCGTTATATTCAAGCGCGTTATATTCAAAGTTGCGGGGTTGCACGTAACAGGTGTGATTTGAATCGGCGGCCGAATTCAAGTTACTGTCGTCAAACACCCCATTATAGCATCCTTTTATACCTGATAGAACTTGTAGTGTACTATTTGTTCTCAGGGCATCCCCAAACTTTTTCGCGGCTGCATCGGTGAAGTGATGATTTTCACCGAAGCACGGATCCAAGCACAAGCATTTGAGAACGCTATTACTTTCAAGGAGAGTTGTAAAGCACTTCAAACCCTCATCATTCAGACAAATCCCAGTCAGATCTAGCTTCTCTAATGATTTGTTCGATACTAAAGTGTTGGTAAAGTCTTGTCTTTCTTCGGGGGAGTCAAAACTCAGATAATTATCACGCATAGAAATTTCCACTAATTGATTGCTTTGAACGAGCTCACCGAGTATGAACATTCGCTCTTCCAAGCACTCATTCAGGTGGATAGCAGACAGTGTTGGGTGCCTCTTTATGGCCTCGCAAAAATCATCCTCATCTTCTTCATCGATGAAGTTCTTTGATAGCGTCAAAGATTGCAAATGCTGGTTATTATCCAGAAGGTCCATGACAGCTAAAACCCCATACCTCCCAAAATCATTATTTTCGAACTTGTAGTGCAGGAATGATTTGCCATCCAATGCTTTCGTAATCTTCATGAAAATATTGACGGGTAATTCAATTTGTGATATTTGGAAACATGGTTCTGCATCATCAGGCATGACATCCAATATCAAATCAAAGTCGTCTAAAGCGTCTACAAACTCCTCCCAGTGCGGCCTGAGATTAATGTGGTACGGAACGTACTCATAAAATTCAATTGACGTCTCAGATTCATCTGCCAATGGTTCTAGACGAATACCCTGAAAATCGGGTTCATTTGCTAATAGATCGATCTTTCGCCCGAAATGATATTCCCCTCGCCTCATTTTGAAGGTGCTTTTTTTAATGCTTCTGAGAACACGCAGTATGTTGTATTCTTCATCTTCGTCAAGATTAGGATCATGTTCCATATAATCACTTGCACAGTATATCCAGTCCGTCCGGTTTGTTGCCACCATGTCTTGGTACGCCTGAAGTGACTCTCCCTTCCTTTTCAGATCCTCCGAACTAATGCTCCCCTCGTCATCACAGCCAAAATTGTCTCCCTCTTCAGGTAATAATTCCTCTACGCCACCTTTTACAATATTTCTTCCCTCCCCAATATTGCGTTCACGGTCCTCCAAGCTCTCCAGCTTTTCTTCTAGCTTGTTCATCAATCGCTCAATACGCTCCATCATCAGTTGATTTTGAGCAAACATTTGTTGTACATCACTCTCGTACTGGCGGGCGGTAAAGTAGTCCATCCATGATGATAAGAAGCCGGCGAACACCCCGCCACCATTTGTCGAGTGCCTCTTTGCGAGGGCTCCGTTGTAATCTGTAGGAGAGGGTGAGGAGCTCATCTTATTGTTTCCCTCAACACAACATACATCATATTTTTTGTTACGGCGTGAAAAAATTAGATGATCATTAGCCCTCAATCTGAATCTGGTCAGCGTATAGTCATGGTAGGAATTAGTTCATTATCTGGATAAATCTTTCTTCACAAGAGCTCGCCAGTATTCCAAGAAAACGCACTCCCATCTTCGTCTTCGGTGAGAAGAACTGTAATGTGCCTGTGATTGTGATGCAGTGAATGATTACTCCTACCCGGCTAATAATCAGGTGGTGCAGCAGCTGTCAATTCTTCTTCTTCCTACTTATTATTTTCTTTGCTTCTGCCACGTTGTTCGTCACAAACACATCCGCCATGCCACCTTGCACAATACGAGCCGCAAATCGCCGCCCGCCGCTGCGGAAAATGGCCTCCTCACTCTCCGACGATGAAATCGCCAACGCCTCAAAGGTAATGGTGGAACGTACCAATAGTATGGGATCACGGGCCAAAGAATGTGTGCCTCTCACAAGTGATGAATTGCGAGATGTCATTAATTCCTTGCAGAACATCACGCCGCACGATGCCAATATTGATTGGAAGGCGTTGGAACAATTACTTTCGGATATTGGTCATTTATCACATAAAGATTGGCATGTGACCGGTAGTAATTCTGACAAAATGGCAGAGATTCTTTTAACTGACGGAGGTCTATCTACATCTCAGACGTCTCATCAAATGTTTGAAAGAATTATGCACGAGGGGAATTGGGATGGTGCTATTGCACATGCAGAGTTTGTAGAACGGGAGAAGAAGAAGATTAATGAGGAGAGCAATAATTGTGCCAATATGAATCCATGGGCGGTCCTTGTCACCGGAGTCAATGGTATTCGTAAAACTACGTCAATTTATCAACCATGGTTTTCGAAGGTGTTGAAAGAAGCATTGATCGCTCCCACCAGTGTCGACACTTCAGCAGCAACATCGTCGGAGATCCCGTTGGACATGCTACCCAACGGAGATAATGCCTTCTTTCGTCAATTGGATCACATGATTACTACGTTGTGCAATGAAGACTTTTCAACTTTATACGCTCTTACATGTGCACAACTTGAAAGTGATGAATCTCACGCACCGCCAAAGGAGCTCATCTCAAAGTACTCCAATCTCAAAGCGAGCATCTTCTCACGCTACCGCACACTATCGGAACTCCTTGGTGTCCTCTTACTTAGAGGAGCACATGAGGTCAATATCAATGCAATGTGCGAAACGTCAGGTCGAGATGTGGCCATGTTCCACTACATTGATCACTTTTTCCCATCTCGGTACAACAAATTAGCGTTACATTTTACAATTAATGATTTGAGTCATGCCAAGAAGAGTGTTGATGAGCGTATGGTGAGAGAGATGATGTTGGGAAGACAGGCATTGGATTCCGGAGACGTGCTGGAAGTGATTTACTCCAATCAAGGTGGTCCCTACGGCTCTGAAGTGTTGGAGGGAGTGCAAGCAGATTCGGATCGGGTTTGGAATGAGATTGTAATGGCTGACAATAATGATGCAAATTCGGTTGGCAAGGATTGGTTCAAGGCTACCATTCAGATTAATGCGCATTCTGACAAACCATGGACGATACAAGCAGTGAGGCCAGATGGTAGTTTGGGAACAGAGTATGCCTTCGGTGAACCGCGAACGGTCTGATGGAGTAGTTAAACGTATTTTGATTTTGGCGTGATTGAAATAATAATTTGTAGTTGAATGCAATGAAACAATGATCGCCGTGCTTCCTGGTTGAGTCGATGTCTGTGTTTTGTTGTGTGGCAAGTGGCAACGTGCCCGTGCTTTGATTAAAAGCTCACAGCACCTGACCCAAACACACATCTACCAGGTCATATTTGTTCGGTGTGTATGTTTGCAACAAACAAAAACCAACTTGCACAACGCCTCTGACACCAACGGGACTTGCGTTCATAGATTGTGGTTGTGGGTGGTGCGTGGGTCAGTGTGATTGAGTTTCTATCTGTATTGGTACAGCAGGCGAGCTCACCTAAACATAGCTCATTTCTTCTAGATCGCGACATCTTTTGGCCATGTATGGATTTGAACACAATCATACTCTAGTAACGCAACGCAAAAGCTGTCTGAAACAATATAATCCCTTTCCTAAATTATTTAAATGTTTGTTTACAATCAGGGACTGAACAATCTGATTTACCCCACTATTTCGTGTGCGACAATTCCGGCGGTGCAAACTTCTCCTTGGCACTATTCGACAACTCTCGTTTCGCATCATCACGTTTCACCTCACGCGAGCTACGTCTCGAATACAAATGATCTCCCCAAATCGGAGGAGGATTATCCCCCAATGGAGATATGATCTCCTGTGGTGGAGACCCACCCTTGCTACTTCCAGCATTCGCAGCGAACTGAGCTGTCAACGGGGATCGCATCATTGGTGTGCCATACGAAGAGTTGGACAAGCAATCATAGCTCTGCAAATCACACTCGGAGTTACTCGGTGATGCCAATATGCGATGTTGCGATTCCTGCCACCCTCCACCTTTGGCGGGGGTGAATTTCAGCACGGTATTTAATGGCAAAGCAATGCTCGTGCAATCTTCTATGGGTGCATTTCGAAAGTACGCCACCAACACCTGAAGGACGCTCACATGACTAACGACCAAGACTGGCCCAACTTGTTGCTCAATGTCCACCACAATCGATTCCAATCGACTCGTTAGGTCACCATAACACTCCCCTCCAGGAAAACGTGTGTAGAACGGATCAGCTACCAACTCACTGTACCAATCGGGATGCGCCAAGGCAATATCCTCCAACTCCTTCCCGGTAAAATCACCCTTGTCCAATGGATTTAAATTCGACGACATTTCCACCGGATATGGAACATTCTCCCAATCAACCGTCTGGCGTGCTCGGGGCATAGTACTAGACATGATATGACAAGGAAAGGGGAGGGGGGTCACCCCATCCGTACCCACCTGATGCTCATCATGAACCGGAGATTTCTCCTCGGGCATCTCATTTAACTGCGCCAACCCATCAAAACTAAATGATCGACTCATGGTACTCTGATTCATCACCCCACTCATACTCGTCCCAGTATTCAAATCCGGCCGAAACGTCGCATCCTGTCGTCGCTTCATAAAATCCAAACACTCCTCCTTCATAAAATCAAACAACGAATCCCGAAACGCTCTCCCATGCCGTCCTAAATTCTCTGATCGACTCATATTTGTATTATTCACCGCTCGTTCCTGTTCATTCATCGTTTGTCCTGCTCGACAGATGAATACGGGCCTCGTTCCAATATTCCATGCCATTAATGCCGGAACGATACTCTTGGCCATTCGACCGTAGATGTGATTGACGAGCATCTTACTTGACAAATTGAATATCTTGATGTAGCTCAATGTATCATCATCAATTGTCTCATATGCCTCCTCATACTTTTTCACACGACTTCGTAAATCGTCCATGGCAGTTTGTTGATCCATATCCTTGTAATCAGGTGATGTTTGCACCTTGGTTAAAAAGTTGGCATCGAGCAAATCTTTATCATCGCAGATGGACTCTACGAAGACTACTCCGGTACGTTTGGTGGAGTTGGAGGTACATTCTTGTAATACCCAATCTCTTCGTGCTTTGGTGGAATTGGTAGCGTCAAAGATTGCCACACGATCTTTCCGTTGATTTGTTTGTGATGATCTTCTTCCTCCTCCACCACCACTATTACCGCTACCACATCCGCCATCACCATGATCCAACCAATCCATCATATCATCCAAAGCCAACTGAGCCGCCATCTGTCTCATCTTCGCCGCAGCCTCATTCCCACTATCAAAAAAATCCGCTCCACAATCCCCACCCCGTTCCTCCCCCCCCTTCCCCGTGGCAGCAACTTTGCGCCGATACTTGCCCACATTAAACACCTTGCATTCACTACCGCGCCATGTCACGAAATTTTGTAATTTTCGTGCAATGAATGATTTGCCTCTGCCGGGTAAACCAACTAGGACGAGGACGAGACGTTCGGACTTTTTGGTGAGACGGAGACGATGTTGGATTTTGGCGAGAGTTAGGGCGTTTTCGGTGGCGAGTTCGGCGGATCCTTTGGCGTAGTAGTCGGCTTTATTGGTGATGGTTGTGTCGCCGAAGTTGACGGCGGTTGTGCAGTAGGATGGCTGTTGTTGCTGTTGCTGATTTTGCTGTTCTTCTGAGAAGGAAAACGTGGATAGGCTCGACATGGCGTTATTAAGAGTTGGATGTATTGGATTTTCTGGAATCATATCCGACATTTTGATGGGTGATATTTCATGTACTACGAGATTGATAACTGGAGCTGGGTAAATGGACTTGGTGCTGCCTGCTCTATGACTTCTATCGTCGGAGGAATATCCAAAGATGGGAACACTGCCTACCACAAGATGTGTTTATCGAAATCTTTTGCAAATCAGTTGTTCCTCGTCTCTTCTTTCGATGCAACTGAAATGAGGACAATAGTAATAACTTTCCAAAGGCGAAATATTCTCCAGTGGTTGGCCGCTAGCTACTGGTGGAACATCAAAGCATTTGATACTGAGGAAGAGATTTGATGATTGGATGTGAGATGATGTGAAAAATGACGGAAGAGATTCGGCACAAATTATGAAAGTTCCGGTCGGTGCCGCGCGCGCTGCATCGAAAGTTTCCTGGAAGTTGCAGTTGTGAAATTTCACCTGACTACTGTTGAAATTATTCTGTACCAGAGAGACTCGTCGTCGAGCAAACTTCAAGCTGCTTACAGCTTGGTAGAGAGTATTTAGAGAGGATGAGAGAGAGATTCACGCACAAATATGATACGATACTCCATGCAGTATTCAATTCATAGCTTCAATTCTATTGCACCAAAAACTATAATAAAGCTCTAGCTCTAGTATGGTAGACCTCAGCTCTAGTTCTTCTGGTGGAATAAACAATAACCGTTTCGCTACATCTACTGCTCGCATGACCAGTTCTAAACGATGGATACCAGGGGGGGTGGCAGCAAATTGGCACAGCCGAAGCATCCCTATCTCTGGCATAAGTCGATCCCAATCCAAGGCTGAAGATCTTGCTCAAGCCGAAGTTCTAGCTGACTACCGAGATGGTCAAATGTATGAAAGAATAAGTAAGTATCATACTTGCTGCTTGTCAGTTCTGTTCTACTTCTACGCACCGTATAATTTACCCGACGCCTACCTTCTCTTTTTGTGACTCCTCTACACAGTTACAGGCATCTTGCGGCGTTCTGATGGGTCAGGCACTTACCACCCCAAAACTCTCACGTCACTGAACAATATCATACACACCAAGTTGCTAGACTACGACAATAGCTCTGAAGATAGAAGAAGTCGTCATGCCGATGAGGATTGGAACATTGGGGATAATTGTGAGCCCACTCATTCCCCTACGGAACGAGAGCTGACAATACAAAGAGAAGGCTCTACTTCATTCTATTCTTCCACTGCAAATGAACGTGCAACTCTAAATGGATCTATAACGTCTCTCTCTTGTTCGCCAACGAAGTTACTTAGAGGCGACTCGGATTTGAAAGCTGAAGATAGTGAAGTTGGAATCTTCGAGCTTGAGTTGTGAGTATGTAGCTAAAAGGAGCTAGAGCTAGAAGAGAGCAATCGACGAATAGTCGGACCTGAGCCCTTAGAAAAGAAACAAGCCAACAGTTGACTCTCTAGAGAACTATAAAATAAGAATGTTACTTTCATGAAAAGCGGTCGTCGTGTATATGTCTCTTTCTCTCATATTTCATATCAACGAAGATGACTATGAAGTAGCTTGTGATGTGAAGAGCCATGACTTCTGGACCCAAATGCACAGATGGATGATTGTGCTGTATGAAAACCCTGTCTAATGTTCAATTTCACCATGCCAATCAAGATAGAAGTATTTGAAGTCATGATTCTAATAAAATGTAACAGAGACTTACTTATACTTATGGTGTAATACTCAGATTAATATATGTGACCCTCGAGATCATTGATATTGCTTACTATTTCCTCAAATTGAATCCCTGTGAAGCCTACCGAGATTCCTCGCTCTTAATACGGCCCTCCCTGTCTCGGCTAACGAGGCAAGAGCAATATCATCACACATCTGAAACTTGCAGATGGACCCTGCCTCGCCTGTTCCGTGAGGACTGCACGTCTGCATCGATATCTGCAAGCCTTCACCTCGCGCATAGGTGTGAGTAGATGGGAAATACCGATCCAGAGGCCGATATCTTCTTCGGCTTCGGGTGCGGCATTGTTTGCACGAGCTTGGAGGACATCTCGCCTGATGTCACGTTTCATTGAGTTGTACTCTGCCTTGGTGTACCACAGCTCGTTTTTGTGATCGTTATCTTCATCTTCATGCCGATCAACGATGTACAGCTGTGCCGTATCGGCAAATCGTACTACAACCTTGCGTCGGGATCGGGAAGGGAAATCTACGATCAGTTCAGTTGCCATGTTGGTAGAGGATTCTTATCTTCTCATTCCGTAGTATGTTACATTTATGGCATGCGTTCAAGCAAAATATCCGCTGCGTGTTAGTTGAGGTTGAGGTTGAGGGCTACTGATTCAGACTGATCTGAAATGAATCTCTTGGACCGCTACGCTCATCGCATGATTTCAGTTGAAGTTGTTGTCAGATTGGAAGGTTTATTCGCAAGAGGGAAGAGGGCAGCTGAACTTGTGTCTCATGGTTCTTCGGCTTCGTGGCAAGATCTGAAAACAAGGTCATTTTGGTAAAGAGAATAATCAATAACCCTGAATAACCTTATTACTACCGCTCTTGTGTACTCCTCTCACTTTCAGTCACTTTTGTGCTTCTATCTTCTATTTCTATTCTGTATGTTGTATTGTATTGGTCGCAGCACTCTCTACTTTATTAGCATCGCCCGCCCTTTCATCGCCCTCCACACCCCTATATAGATAATAATTCAGCATCACCACCAACCATCATTTTCAAAAATGTCCGCAGGCGGCCGAGTCAAAAAAGAGATCTCCATAATCTGCAAAACCGATCCAACGTCCGGAGTAATCGCCAAAGTCGCACCCGACGATCTCTCCGTACCCGGCAAACCCGGCTGGAGACATTTAATTGGGACAATTACCGGTCCGTCGGGGACTCCGTATGAGAATGGGGTGTTTGATGTGGATATTTTGATTGATGGGGAGTATCCGTTTGCTCCGCCCAAGATGAAGTTTATTACCAAGATTTGGCATCCGAATGTTAGCTCGGCGACTGGGGCGATTTGTTTGGTGAGTTTCCTGTGCATAGATGTTTTATACAGAGAAGCTGTTAGTTGGCGCATAAAAATTGTTCATTAACGATTGCTAATGCTGGCTTTCTCTTATTCATTTTATTATCGACAAATTGTGTACTCAAACGACACAATCAAATCAATAAAAATTCGAAATAACACAACAATCAAAGGATATTCTGAAAGATCAGTGGACACCAGCGCTAACTATAAAAACTGCCATGATGTCTCTTCAAGCGCTTCTTTGCTCCCCGGAACCAAATGATCCACAAGGTATGTATTTTTATTTTCATGACAAACACCTCAACAATACAATAATATCCATGCCGTCTTCTCAACTGTACTTTCATGGCTGACTCGCATACATGCACATGTACACATTAAAAAATATGATATAGACGCGCAAGTAGCCAAAATGTATCTAGACAACAAACCAGAATTCGATCGAACTGCCAAATTTTGGGTAGAACAATACGCCTCCCCCAAATCCGATACGTCCAAGGAGGATGCGGTGGGGAGGGTATGTGAAATGGGATTTGATAGGGAGAGTGCACGGAAGGCTTTGGAGAAGCATAAGTGGGATGAACAGGCGGCGGTGAATGATTTGCTGGGGATGTAGAGCGAGAGAGAGAGAGGAAGAGGTTTATTTGGTGGAGAAGTGTTATCTATTTTTTTTACAACAAAGAATGATGCGGTGGACATTGATTATTCATTGTAGTGACCATGTCATGTAACAACATCATAATATCAATTGACTAACATAGATCAGTCATGATGTAGGAGAGATCAATGCTGTAATGGAGAGAGATCCATCATGTGGAGAGATTCTAACGACATCACAGTTTTGATAAAATACAATTACACAAAGACTATTTATTATTTCCTACTGAAAGAGCACTAAATCGTGAGCATGGGTTAGTGCATCTGACAAAACAGCCACCGACCTGATTCAAAGCAAAATACATTGCTCAAAAGTAATGTCTGGGAGACGCAAGAGAGCGAGGTGTTCTAGAAGAGGGAGACGCTCTAGAGAATGGTGTTCTCGGAGAACGCAAGCCAGTGGCGAAATCACCGTGTCTATCTTCATCATCAAATGAATCAAATCTAGAACGATTTCCAGAAGAGAACCGAGGCGTTCTTCCTGACGCCCTAGGTGATGCAAAGTAAGCTGGTTCTGTGTGAAGATAGGGTGACCTGGGTAACCCTGACTCAAGAGTGCTGCTCCTAGGAGTGGCACCTCCCCTTGGTGTGCTTGCACGGGCCACGTCAAGCTCTCTGCGTAGGATCTCGATTTCTAGCTTCATTTCACCCTTTCTACTACGCGTAGAACTATCACGTCGATCCTCGTAACTATCAGTAGAGTAGTCATCGTCGTCAGAGGAATCACCATCCACCAAGTTGCGGCCCTTCTTCTTCAGCTCGCTCTCAACTTTGGCATTCACCATAGCTTCAATATCTTTCTCTCCAAGCTTTTTGCCACGCCTATTCTCCACATCATGACCGCTTTGTCTCAAGTACGACATTACCTTCTTCGTCACCACTTGTTCCTTGCGTTTATCATGATTCATCTTTGTCCCAGCTAGATCATTCTCCAGCTCATCAATCTCTAGTTGATACTGATTTTCTAACTCAGCCTTACTTTCAATCAAGGCAGTTTTCTTGGCCTGCATCGTCTGAGTAGACTCTAAGATCTCCTTCTTCTCTTTCTCAAGTGCCTTCATCGCCTCTTCTTTCTCTTCTCGCAGAGTAGCAATGTGCTTCATGAACTTCTTGTGCTCTTCCATCTCGTCTTGCAAAGCCTTCTTCTCTTTACTCGCCGCCTCAGTCATCTTCTCCACCTTATCCTCAAGCTCTTTGTTCTCCTCCCTTCGCTTTTGAAGCCTCTTCTTTTCGTTAATAATCTTTTGCAGCGCATCCTTTTGAGACTCGACAATTTTCATCTCCTTATCAAGACTCTTCTCAAGTTCTATACGTGACTTTGATAGGAGCTCCAGGTTTTTGACCAAATCCATCTTTTCGTTAGCGACTCCATCCATCTTCGTCCTGAGCTCATTCCGTTCAGCTTCTTCAAGCTGCTTTGTCAGGTCACCCTTTCTCATGGCCATTGACCCCATTTGTTGACTGAGCTGCTGCTCTAGACTGGACAACTCACCCTTCAAACGGTCCAGTTGGTTCTTCATTTCAACTTCTCTGATAGCCTTACTCTTTTGTACCTTGAACATGGCAGTTTTGATAGATTCAATGACTGTAGGTGCTCCAGGCAATATGCCTGGGTTGTTTCTAAGAGTAATATTGAAAGCCTCTTCGAACTTCTTGAATAGAGCAGTCTCCATTGTGTTCTGATCCATGGTATCGTATGTATCATTTGATAGATTTGATGCGTTGCTCAGAAGTGAAGGTATTTCTCCCCAGCCAATATCTGGAAACTCAGGACCACCTGGTTTTCTTGGCATACTTTGCGGCGGCTTCATATTGTCTCCGCCACTGGCCGAGTAGGGCCGCTGACGGTAATGCTGCTGCCGGTGCCGCCTTGCCAATTTGGCCCGAGTGATGGAGGCTACGTCTCTTGCGACGCTTTCTTCGCTACTACCCCTCGCGCTGAGAGCGGGATCTCGTTGATCAGCCACCATTGTTGTGTTGCTATTACTTTCTGCTGCCTATCGATCGATTACTTACCAAGCCAAGAGGAACGCTCTGGTAGGTTTTAGTAGCTAGGAGTACTTGTGTTTGTGGAACTCATTTTTTCTTGAAATAATCGCCAACAGTGAACCACATAGGTCCAAAAACAGTATCTTTTCTTGCAAATGAGATTGGCGATTTCCCACCTCCTTACCTAGGCACAGCAGGTATGTAGGAAACAAAGATGTTACCTGCAAGGAAATAAGTAATAGACACACTGTAAGTAATGCCTACACTAATTCATCATCGTGAAGGTATATATCATACGAGAGACCAGCAGCCAAAAGAGCCTCGGCCTCAGGATATTGGGTTAGGTCGCAATTGAAATTTATCAAATACAATTGAGCCCCGATACATTTTTGAGGTCAGGAAGTACACAATTTGAGTCTCTAGCGGGGTCCGCTCTTTTTGATTCAACATGGTCGCCACTGCCACCTCCAAAAGCTGGACCAGGGGGCACGGGCCTGTCAATAAGATTAATCAGGCGCACAGTAACGAGTGGAGTGTAGGCAGTAACAAAGGCAGCAATCTCCTTCGAGCAGCACACGCGAAACGGAGTCCATCTCCCAGCCGCACCGCCACCGCGGTCAACAAGTATTCTCCACAACGGAATCCGAACACTGGGAATAATATTTCATCCGTACGTTCATCCATTCTGTCTCGTGGATCTACACCACAGGAACGCTTCCAGAATATGCAAAAGACAAACGGTAGCAGAGTAAGCACCACAACACAAAATTTTACTCGGACCGACTCGCTTGACTCCTTGGATGCGGAAACAATGAACACCGACCTGTTCCGAAAGTTTGATGAGGCGTTCAATATCACTCTCAGAAATAATCCGACCATATTGCCCGGGGCGCCCACAGTTATCAAATCGATCAAGACTGCCTTGTTCAAGGTCCAGCAGAGTAAGGTCGCCAAAGAGGCTGAAACGATGAAGCAACTCGACCAGTTAAAAAGTGAGATGTCCAACATGGATCATAAGATAAGTCAGCAGAGGGAAGAGTTGGCCAGGAAGAAAGAAGAGTATTCAAAAGAGATGGATGATATTGAGGCTGCCAAGAAGGTCCTGAAGCAAAAGGTGGATGAGGCTAAAGGAGACAATGACGAAATGACAAAGCACCTCGACTTCCTATCAAAATCTCGTGTTGACGTTGAGAAGGCCCTGCAGGCAGAGGTGAAAATTGTCGAGAAGGAGCGGGATGCTCTTTTGAAGGCCACCAAGGAGCGAAAGAAGATCCAGCAGATACAGGAAGAGAACACGATTCTCCAAGATGATGTTGAAAGTATGCACGAGGAGGCGAAGAAGGAGAATCAGGAATTAAAAGAAAAGAAGGCGGAGCTCGAAAAGCTAAAAGAGAAGAATAAAGCTATACGCAATGAGACCGAGGCAATAAAGAAGGAACTTGAGATCGAGCAAAAGGGACTATTGGAGATGAACGCGACGATGAAGGCCAAGAAGACAGCATTGCTTGAAGGGAAGAAGGTGTCCCAAGATCAGGTAAATGCGATATCTAGCGTGCAGAGGACAGTGACATCTCTAATACCAAACTGTGGCAAAGGAAATGATCAGATAGATGATAGTGATGTTCGTCCTTTCAGTTTGAGAAATGAGCACGACGTGGGCTCTACCCGTGGAGTTGCTTTCGACCCAAACTTGACAAGATTAGAAGCAGAGCATCCCGAGGAGCGCTCCCGACCTCGATCACGCTCACGGGCACGGTCCCGGTCGCGTTCGAAATCCCGAAGAAGAAAGACCCACGAAGAGGAGGAAATGGGAAAACAAATTGAAAGCTTGCGTCTGGAGCTAGAGGAAGTTCGTGCAAGGAACAATATTGCAGTTCATGATCAGGAAGCTCGTGAGGCTGAGAGCGAATTGAGAGACTCACTTGGCATGCATCCTCCAGAGGAGTATGCATCCCCAACATTCCGACATAGTCATCGCGGAAGAGATCAGCAGGAACGATATTATTCCTTTCTGCACAAAGACAGAGAAACAGCATCTCCACATTACTCCCGTCCTTCGCCTACATGGAGACGCCCCCGTCTGGGAAATGACGATGATAGACCACGAAGTAGTCGGAGCACTTTCAGCAGAATGAACTTCTCCTCTCCTCTTGGAAGCACAGGAAGGAGATCATCCTTTCCCTATTCCGATCGTGCCACAAGATCTACTACTCCTGAGTGGAGAAGATGAGAAGCATGCCTGATCATCTTATGACGATTTGAATGATCTTTTTTTGGGCTTGTTGACATCAACAACAACACATCAAAATGTATATATTTACATGTTAAAGTAAGACAAAGATGAACTATTGTTTCTTATCCACATTGGAGCTAGAATAAGATATGACATCGGACGTCTCATTCTTCTCCCTCCTGCCTACACCTCTACACACATACACTGACATTGCTCAATTTTGCTTACATTCTGGATTCTCTCCTTCACCTGCAGCTGGTGGAGGAAATGGACTACTTCCATTACCACCACCAACATTCAGATTAAACTCAAACCCTCCTCCATTACCATCCTCCTCCTCCTCCTCCCCTTCCTCCTCCAACATGTCCTCCTCATCACCAAACATCATATCCTCCATCGCCTCCCCAGTAAACCAATGCACCGCATTCGGAATCAAACTCCCCCTCACCGCACAAGCCACCTCATAATCATGATCAAAATGCTCCTCCATCGCATCAGCCTCCTCCTCATCCACCACATCACCCAACTCTGGCATTTTCGGCGGGGTAAAAAAGTGAAAGAATGACTCAGCCCTCTCCGTCTTTTGAATGGTACGAACTTGTCCTGCATTAGGTCCTCCCTTCTTACGTTGTTTTTTGGTAATTGTTTTATGTGTCAAACATTGATCGGGAGTCTTCCAATGAATTTCTGTCCCAGTGACACTTTGCAACATTGGTTCATCCTCCGTTAACAAATTGGGCACCTCATACCGTTTCGTTAATATTTCATTGGTGAAGAAGTCATTGGGGCTAAAGTGAAAATGTAATTCGAAACCACTCCCATCGGTAAAGTCGTTACAGGTAATATCGGTAAGGTGTTCGAGACAATCGACATCTTGTTCGGTGATGAGTTCGGCGAGGATATCAATGTGTCCCATGGCACAGGCCCAGAATTGTGGTATTCCTTTCACTTGTTGTTGTTGTTGTTCATTGGATGATGATGATGGTGCTTCAGATTGCATCTTCTGAATCTCCTCATCACACTTACCAGCAATCACATCCCTCCGTTTCTCATAAAGAGGCTTCATCAAGTCATTGTACTTTTGTTCCAAGGCTGCTCTTTCGATTAGATATTGTTCTAAAAGTTTCCCCCGCTCTTCCGAGAGTGCGGTTAGTTTGTCAAGACGGGGATGGATGCAGGGTGGGAGGAGTGAGAGGAATTGAGCATTGAGGTTGGCAAAGTCTAACTGAGGATCAGCTGCCGCTGCCGCTGCAGGAGCTGGTGGAGGGAGGTTGAAGTTGAATTGATGTGCAGCTGCCGGTGGTACTGCTTCTTTGTCTTGTTCTTGTGGTGGTGGTGGTGGCGGAACTGCTTCATCTTCTTTGTCGTCTTCATCAGATGCATCTTCGACGGTGATTGATGAAATGGCGGCAGCTGTTTCGTCAATTGCTGTTGCTGCAGCATCATTGGCTCCAGTAGCAGCAGCAGCAGCAGAAGAAGAAGCTTCTTCTTCTTTCGGAGACGCTGCTGGCGTGCTGTTGTCGTTGTCGGCCATCGTTTCGTTAATGATGATGCTATGATAAGAATTGTGTTTCGGTGACGACAAAGATCAAAGATTCGGAGCAAAAAAAATCTGATGGCTCTGGTAAAGGGCTTGGGTTATTTAGTTGCACACGCGTGTAAGATGTGGCAAAGCTTTGGTGCCAACATCCACACTGACATTAAGTCATTAACTGTAACGAGTCTATTCCACGTCACAGGAACGCTTTCATCTTTCATCCACGCTAAGAACGCCATGGCGAAGAAGTAGCCCATTGCAGCGTCCAATCCATACGTATATTTCTACAAAGCAACAAATCAAAACATGGCTCTCTTCAATAATAAACTCCTCCTCTTCATTACCCTCTGCCTAACCTCAACAACATGGGCATTCATCGCCCCCCACCACCAATCCACACAAAAAATAATGTCCTCATCATCACGAACATCCTCCTCTTCCATTCAACTCTCACCAATTTCTACTACAGTCGAATCCACCACACAATTCTTCGACACATCCTCCACTGAACTTCTCTCTGTAGCAACACTCGATCCAACAACTGTACTAAGTGATGCTCTTGGTGGACTTCTTGGTTCTTCGCTAATATTGGCTGTGCCGATTGTGGCTGCGTTGAGTGTTGCTGGATTGATTGCGTTTTTTATTGTTAGTTATGCCAATCCGGAGGATGAGGATGATTAAAAGACAGTTGGTTGGTTGGTTTAGAGAAGAAATGATGAGATGAAATGAAGAGTGGTGGAGGTAGTGTTGGATTGTGTATACTTGTGGTGCAAATGGTGGAATACACACACATGATATTATTTATGGAAAGAGATGGATAGAAGAATGATTTTATTGTCTCTTCTTTGGAGAGGCATTTTGCTATCTGCTCCGTTTAATTGGAAGTTTGTGGGAGTAATATAGTTATTGGTCTCTTTCTCGATATCATTCTAGCAGCATGAGTAGGACAATAGCAGTTCGTCTGTTTTTAACTTTAGAAACGATAACTGTTTGTTAAATCGAGCATTTATTGAAGTACTTTGATATTCTCAACTGCTCTAATGTATTGTTGCAAGTTTGCAGCTGAGTTTATTGGTGGTGGTGGTGGCGGCCAAACTCATCGTGCAAGTGTGATACCTACTCCTAGTTTGTAAACGAGAAGAAAGAGCATTGTGCGACAACTCTCTACCTGCCAATTAATCGAACCAAGTTGGTGAAAAGTGAATGTGCATCTTTTGGTATCAGACTACATACCTACGATACTGCTAATGCTGCGGTTTAAATTACCTTGCCTTCATCGATACTTAAAAGGCACAGTGCTGCCTGAGCCGCAGACACTTTAATACCCGCCACCCGTTATGTATGTAAGGTTAATTGTCATGTGTTGTACGATATACGTCATTAAACGAACGGTGGGATGCTACAAAACCGACTCCATCTGAAGAACGGACGGATAATCTGCCATATACATACCAAAACAAACAAAACTACAATTAAGTTGCAAAAGCGTATCAACAGAAGCGTGGCAACGAAGTGCACACAAACTCCCTCCTCGCGGATTAAATGAATTATGAAATGAACCTTATGTTCTTTTATGGATGTTATGTTCTCCCAATCAATTCAGATCAGCTTTACTTAACGCATAGAAGCAGCCTTCTTGGCCTCCTCGATGGCAACGGCCTTGGCACGCTTATCAAGCTTGGCTTGGGTCTTCAATCCCATGATTCCACCACCCCACTTACGGACGAGCTCGGTGTTCTTGTTGAACTTCTCGTTGGCCAAATCCTGGAAGATCTTGAGTTGAGACTCGTCCTCCTTGTTGACCTTGGTGAGGGCAACGACGGCAGCGGTCTTTTGGTGGACAAGTGTTCCGAGACGGGCCTTATCCTTAACAATGAGGAAGGGAACCTCCATCTTACGGCAGAGGGCAGGAAGCCAGAGAACAAGTTCAATGGGGTCAACATCGCATGCGATGAGGACAAGGGAAGCCTTCTTCTCCTCAACGAGGGTGGTAACGTGCTTCAATCCGAACTTCAATTGGCAAGGAACCTTGGCGGGTGCCTCCTTTCCGGCAGCGGTGGCAGCGGCGGTGTCCTTGATACGCTGCTTCTTGGCGGCGGCAGTCTCAGGACGGTACTTGTTCAACAAGTTGAAGACACTGGCGGCCTCGTTCTTTCCAATGGACTTGGTGAACTGGTTGATGGCAGGAGGTACCTTAAGACGTTGGTAGAGGACGGCACGTTGACGCTGGATGCGCACGTACTTGGGCCAGCGGACGAAACGGCTGAGGTCACGGCCAGCGGGGCGGATGTCTCCACCGACGCCGAAGGAGCGAGGGCGGGCGGGGAAGAGGGGGTCGGCCTTGGAGGCCTTCTTGACGGGGGCGGCCTTAGCCTTGCTGGATCCTTTCTTTGCCATGGTGAAGATGTTGTTTGTTGACGAATAGTGGGAAGATAATATGGTGGTGCGGTGTGCGGTGAAAAAGGAAAGGCTGAGGACTCGTGTCGAGTCAAATTTATAAGGTACGTGGGAATAGTATGCTAGATCTGTAAGATTTTAGTAAAAGGTAGATATCCTCTGGGTAGACGAGTTGGATGCGGAGACGGGATAACAGCAGGCAAAAGTTCAACTTCGTCCATGCGATGCCATCACAACATCTATCTTGGAATATATTTGATAGAGTTAGTGTTGTGCGGATCAATCGCATATAATTATCATGGATATCCTATGAATGGCTTGCTCACATATTGACAGTCAGTCCACACACATTCTGCTCTTCATCTTCATACTTTATATGCAAATCAGGCATTTATAAAATATTGCTAGATTTTAAGGCGTTAATCTATAATACATAAACCTTTCTTCCCTATTTCTGATCCACATGACGCTTACTTAAAGAGCCTCCTTTCCAGTCACAATCTTGGTAATCTGATCAGTCAATAGCAACGAGATGACAGTGTACGGAGCCAACTTCAAAAATGCAGGAACAAATCCACTCCAAAGCTTCAACACTCCCTCATCCGTAACAGTCTTGACAAAGCAATCCAACATGGAACCATACTCTGCAGCAGAACTTTGCATACGAGACTTGACCACATCAAATGGATTTGCGACGGTATTGGCACAGAATGAGGAAACAAGTGTGGCGCAGAACAACATCGGCACTCCACCAAAGGCTTTGCCTCCTTCACCAAAATATCCAGATTTGCTCAATCTCATTTTGATCTCACTTGTGATACCCATGGCACATGCACTCAAAAGACAGGCACGTAATACAGTTGCCGGTGCACCAGTAAAGAGGGCAGGTGCTCCCTCTTCCTTGGCTATCCTTGCGATACAGTTGCCTACACCCTTGTAGTTACGACGTTGATCGACTGGCAATTTCTTATCATTTGACATACGAACCAAGGCCAATTCAGAGGGAGTCCCGACGAATGATCCAATACCACCGGATGTCAACCCCATGAGCATCTTAGATGATAGCGGAATGGCATTCTTATCAAGTCCAGCTTTAATATTGGCGTTTTGTGCGTTTTCCAACAAATAGGCGTAGATTCCAATACGGCACGATCCATAGAGCCACTGACGCAAATATGCAGCAGATACTCCAGCATAGAGTCCATCTTTTAGACCATCATTTTTGTAAATTCCACGGGCGGCCTCTCCGGCGGATTTGTAGGTGGAGCCCGAGGTTTGCATTTGGACGCGAATGACGTCGAGGGGATGGCAGACTGTTGCGGCTCCCATTCCAGAGAAGGCCGCGATGACCATTTTGATGATTAGTGCTCCGGCGGCTGTCATGATTGTTGTTGACTACGGTTGCTGCTTATTTGTTTGAGCTACAGGTAGCTGTTATGTTTGATTGTATGGTTGACGTCGGAAGTGATTGATGTTGATGGGTCAATCAAGCTAAGATCCGCTGTGATGTGCGTAAAAAGCAAAAAGCAAAAAGCAAAAAGGGAAGAGTTGATATTTTGGCGCGCCTCACAGCAGCCACTCACAGCAAGCGAAGAAAGATCCATCAAGATCTGCTCGCCCGTTCGTTCCTCTCAGTTTCATGAAGAGGTGTTGGCAAGATGGCTTCGAGGAGTGCCCCGCAATGATATACCATCATCGCCGAGGGCTGCATCTATCGTGCAACTCCTTGGGGAAATTCCCCGGGCGTAAGGAGAGAGAGTCTCAACCAGAAATGGTAATCCCGGCGCGGCAGCCGCTTGTTTGCAAAGACGGGCAGATGATGATGTGTGTTGTGTTTCATATCCTTGTGATGGAGACCTCATACTATCATCGGTCAAGAGCTTTTACGAGACGGCGCCGTCAAAAAGCCGCCGCCTTAGCAAAGTAATGCCATCATCAGTCAAATGAGTCACATCAGTTGTCTGTGGTTACTCAACGGGGGTCATTAGCTGACGTCTCTTCTTGAAACTCACCCATCACAACAACCCCCTCTTTTTAGTGTGCATGACCCTGCCTGGTGGTGGGCTGAGGCTTCAAACCTTAGGGCGTCTAGCGACGCAGTTGTTCGATTCAACCTTGCGCACGGATGCCGGTGTATTCCTTCGCTTGAGGGTGATGGAATTCACTTGGCTTTTCTCTTCCAAAGCGGGTGAAATCTCTCTTGTGCGTACATCAAATGGTAAGAAACCTCGTTTGCGAATTGCTTGCCTTGTGTCAATAACTGCCATATGCATTGTGAGAAGTCAGCAAGAGATGTTTCGAAATATAAATTCGCCGTTTACCTGTCGGAAATTTCAATAGAAATCAGTTGACGACAAAGTTTTTTCTGATGCTACTGCTCATGCGTATTCTGTGTTAGGGTTGTCCCTTTTTGTTGACACTTGGCTCACCCAATCATCGTCTCTTTTACCTTATTTCACCTTACAGAGTTGTGACACATGTTGATACCCTTGGTAGTAGGCAGAGACATCTCCTTTGGATAATGAAACAAGGTAAGAAAAAGAGGCTCAACAACAAAATCCATTGTAAGTATGAATTATGCTGTACGGCCATGAAGAAATCATATTCCTTGATCGAGACTATCCCATGGTTGATAATCAAAATCAGTCTTTAAAGTTCTCTGAGCCATATCGAGACTTTCCAAACACACGAAGTGACGAAGTTATTCTTTCCCCGTCTGATCGATAGATGCAGAATCAAAGAAAGGCACTGTCCTATAAGCCAGTTGGACAATTTGTGTTAACTCTGATCGGTGTTTTGGATTGTTTCCATGAAATCTTCTTCCTGTACCTTGCCTGCGATTGTGTCCTAATGCGATCATTTTTCATCTACTTCCTCTCTTGCAGACAACGTGAGATCATATACAACTCAATTACTTTCTATAACAGTAATTTATTCTAGAGAAACTTTCTTCAATTCTCAATTCCAATCTTGCACCAAGCATTCCCCACTTGTTATCGGCTTTACAACTTGCTCTCGTATTCTTTATCCCCCTTCGTCGCTCATCTCACAGAGGGAGACGTCACTCTTTCTACGTGTGAATGAGTGGCTTGATGCATTGGACACCATTCTCGAAAAACCTCTCGAAATGCGTTTTGCACATACCATGTGCACGCTCCCCCGTGGCGATGGCCCGGCCACCTGCGGCCATTTGAAGTAGACGGAATGTGTTATCATCTGACTCGGACGTGATCACCGGGACATCAGCATCGTTTCCGTTTCGGGGTGACATTATCTCCAATTATATTTTGCGTGCACAGTTGTCTTCCATAAAATAATAGTTTAATTGAAATGAACGACTGCGACAACATAAGCGCTTTCATTTTTTGTTCCGTGAAAATTATCTATGTATGATCTACCTATGTAAAGAGGCTCAATCTGGAATCTGTCTTCGCAAGATCGCGACCTCAACGTCGGAGCAACATAAGTATCACCGGAAACGAATGTGATTCAGTACCAAGCTACCAGACACAGCATGAGTTGGTTCCATCCCCACATGCCCTGGCCTATTTGAATTTATTGCAATAATTCGATCCGTGCAGAGCTTAAAAGGCAAAAAGCATCGAAATAGCCGCGTTCGGCTTCTCCAAACTCATCATCAGAGTCACTACCATGATATAAATCTAGGATCGATTCCTGTGTCTGCATGGGTGCATCAAGGAACTTCATTAGCAGTTCACTAATGTCGTAATTAAAGACAATCGCCGATGACTCTGATGAGACAACATCGCCTGCAGAAAATGCCTCTTTTGCAATGGCAACTCTCCCTAGCTCACCTCCAGCATCAATAACATCTATCCCAACAAAAGGCGTGTTGCCATCTCCAAAACCAAAAGAGGTGGTCGGCTGGGTATCGGATGATGCTGCAGCTGGCTGTCGGACAGGTGCTTCTGACTGACGACAAGTTATCTTATGCTCTTTGTAGTGACGTTTTTGACACTCTTTGTCGTGGTATTGAGCTTGTTTGTAACGACTACACTTTTGTAGCTTCCGCTCTCCTCTTGCGGGGGTGTTGCAGTAAGAGCAAAATGGAATGTCATCGAGTGCTCCTTCCTGATTAAACAGAAGTGTCGATATATTTGCACCTGAAAACATGGAAATAATGATACGTTAGTTCTATACATCCAATAGTAAGGGAAACAAACATGAAACCACAAGTTCATATTCAAGCCAAAACTCCATCATTTCCTTCAGTACAACCATTTAATATTTGGACTCAGCTCAAATATTCCAAAAGAATAACTCATATCCCCAACAAATCAATGTTGGGCGTCTCACATTTCAACCATAATCCGCCAACATATCCAATAATGAAAATCTCCATCCTCTTTCCCCTCCCTTGGGTATGTCACATACGTTTTTATGAACCAGTTGTTTTAGCCACCTTTTGTGACCAACCAGAACCGTATGCAATTTAAACCAAAAAAAGGGGATTTTTGGAGAAGAGACCACCACCCTTGGATAAGTTTTTGGGATTGAGATGCAAGTTTCAGACGGCACTTCCTAAAATGGAAATCATCATTGTCCAAATATTGATACGATGGAACTGTCGTTGTACGAATCATGTCGCTTCGTACAATACCCCCATTCTTGTTTCTTCCTCTCTCTCTTACGTGTCTCATTTACTAGTGTTTAGAGGCATCATGCAAGTGAGCCTTATCGACCATATCTTAGATAGTCCGAACCCAGTGCTTTTGGGCATTCATCGACGTTTCGTATAGCGAGAGGAGGACGGAGGAAGAATGGAGCGATCACAGCGGCCGGCGGATTGCATTTTTTGTTTTATAACTTACGCTTGAAATGCGTGAAAGAGTGTAGCTTTAGGAAGTCATCGTGATTCTTTACTAGCGAAACACATCATGGGTTGATGATAATGTTGCTCCATCATCGCCGAGGCAGGACAAAGTAAGTTGTGTTTTGATTTGAGTTAGTGGTTGGTGAGGATCAAAGATTCTACGATGGAATAAGTAACCAAAAATCCGCTACGTGAACGTGTCACTTTTCATGTCTGCGCCGCCGCAATAGCAATACATACCTACCGTATTATGCTCGCTCCACCAATCCAAATAATGCAGTGCATCGACTTCATCAGAGACAAAATAGCAGACAAAGAATTGTCCAGCTGTGAAGATAACGATAGAAATGGACGCTTCATCCAAGGAGTCATCATCGGGCGTCGATCTCTGGGAAGGAATCTTTCCTTTGCTGATATAGCAATCCAAATCTGCAGATCACATCATTGACGAAACAATTACGAATGATGTACCTATCAATATTATTTTTACTCGTCAGTCATTTCTTGGCCCAAAGGACAATGCTGATACTCTAAATGAACCCTTCCCAACGAAGGGGACCAGCTTACCATACGGTGCTTCGATACTTGCAAGACTGGGACACTGCCAAAAAGTCAAATAAAAAATTACTGGACTCATCGAGGATGTATGGGAAGTCACACGGTGGAAAATAACAGAACATCCCAAAGAGCTGGCGAAAGACATGGCTTCTTTGCTGATAGACGACAATGTGAATAATGAAGGAGATGGGCAATCATTCAAGCAAGGGAAGAGCAACAAAAGTGTCATTATTGGAAGTGGGGCAATGTCATGTTCAGACTATTTGAAAGCTCGTGGAGAAGCATTTGAAGAGGCTAGCAAACGTAGGCAGCAGCTTCTTGATAATAAAAGCGATGTTGACATCCGTCTCAACAAGGACCAATACAGAAGTAGAACGACGGATTCAAACGCAAATTCTATGAATACAGAGAACAAATTGAATGAAATTGAATCTGAATTCCATCATGGAGGCAAACAGGCGAAAGCCAAGAGAGCAAAGATATTTGCGTCGTGGATATTGGAAACTTTCTTTGATATTCCAATGTCTGTCGATTCTAGAATGGGTGGCGTTCAACATGATAGATTGATTTGTCAGCCTTGCCAAAGCAACGATGCTTTGGTAGAACATGTTCCACAAATGCATGTATTTGATGTTGCAGGGGGTAAGGGACACCTCTCATTAGAACTAATATTGCATCAAACAATGCAAACTTCGTCATCAGTCATATCTAGATGCACAATTATTGACCCAGTGGTTCGCAAAAGTGATGCGAAACAACGGCAAGCAAAGCTAAAGAAAGCAGAATCTCGCCTACGCAAACAAAATGATGACGGAGTTGTGGGTACCATTGACCATATCGCTACCTACTTTACTAAGGATACCTTTCCGGAGATATATGCCCAATCAATTCCAAACGTCAACTTGAAAGAGAAGAGGTCAATACCTTCAACCACTTTGTTGCTGGGACTTCATCCAGATGAATGCACGGAAGATATACTTGATGCAGCTCTAGAGCACAATCTATCGGTAGCTATAATCCCGTGCTGCATTTTTTCATCCCTCTTTCCTTCTAGAATGATAACAAGAAGTAGTGATGGTAGTGATGGAAAAGATGAGCAAGTTCCAGTGAGATACTACGAAGATTTCCTAGAGTACCTGCTTGTCAAGGATGAGAGTTTGCAAGTTTGCACACTACCATTTGAAGGCAAAAACAAAGTCATCTACAGGAAAATAAAGTCAGATTAATCATGGTATTATTCATACTTTCAAAAATGACACAATCTCAGATGCGACATCTTCAACTGTATCTGGGTCGGCATGGAAGTGATGACTCCCTTTCAAAAACTTCATTCGACACGGCTTCAATTTGTCTTTCACTGCCGCTTGACTCCAGCTATCAACGGGCCATCCATCATTCGCCATCAGGATGGAAACTGGAACGCCTGAATTACAGACATCATTGTAAAATGCCTCCACTTGCTCTCGAGTATAATACTGAAGAGATGGCCATTGCAGTCGAGGATCGTGACGGAACATTACTGGGCGGTTAGTATCATCACCTGCTGCTGACGAGTTGCTTGTTACTGCAGCATCGACTGTAGCCCTCATCACCATATCTCGTGCCGCCTCCTCTGATAAATACTGATCACCCGGCATTCTTCGAGTGGTATCCAATCTCGCCTCAATCGCTGCATCTAAATTGCGATATACTTTTGTTCGAGCAGTCGTCATTGAGTTACTCCCATCTGCATTCGCATTATTAGTTCCATTAGGAAAGAGAGTTTTGTTACTTTTCAGTCTCCTCTGACAAGCAGCTCGAACATGTCTAGAACAATCGTTGGCATTACGAGCCAATGGCCCTGCCCCTTCCAACAATGTCAACGACGAGAACAACTCAGGGAATGCTGCTACGAGAACGACTGAAACACCAGCTCCCATAGAATGCCCAATTAAATTGATTTTGTCGTCCCTCTCATTATTGTCAGTGCTTTCATCCACATTATTATTTTTGACTCCACCAATGTTATTTTGTGCAGAATTATTTGTATTTACATTCGCATTGATGTTACCGACCACAGTTCTTGTTGCACCACCACTTCCACCATTATTCCCCTTGCCCCAGTTTAATGCCTCGATGCATTCAAGAACATAGTATGCTGATGATAGAAAATATGTTGGTTATGTTCAGGTGAAGTTAGCATGGTATTTGTTGATGGGATAAACTTATTGCAAAGAAATTGAAAGCACGATACCTTACCATACTTTGGGATCATGAATATTAAGAGCATGAGCAATTGTATAAACTACAATACAATGTACAATGTACGCAAACACAAAACCTCCACTACATACGCTATAAACTCACCTCCGCAAGCAACTGGGGAGGCCCATCAACACTCTTATGTCCAGACAAGCCATGTCCAGGAAAATCCAATGCCAATATCTCCATCGGCTGATGATGATGTTCCTGCCGTTCATCCGACAAGGAAGGAGAATCGAGTAGCAAAGGAGCCAATCGATTGAATGATGCAGCATTGTCTAGCCAGCCGTGAAGACACAAGACCTTTTTTGTTGTCATCATATTATTATTATTCTTATTGACATCACCTGCATTGATGTTGCTCCAACTCTTGACTACGAGTTTGACTCCATCACTGCAGGTGAAGGTACGTTCGGATGTGGAGATGGTGCTCATGGCGATGATGCTTCGGGCGCTCTTTGTTAGCAGAGAAAGAAGAGCCAGTGTTCGTTTCATTGACGACAGCAATTGTATATTATTGACACCGCAAGCAGAGGTTCCAGACCAATAAAAAGTAATTTGAGGATGAGGTGAGAATAAGCCTGCCTGAGCTAGAGAGCGGTATCGCTAGGAAGAGGTTATCAATTTCTCAACGTAGGAATTAGTATAAAAATGTTGCGCTCACTCCAACCACATCGTCATTCCAAATCAACTTGAATAAAGGATTACAACATAGTAATGCCTCCCAAGAATGCGCCCAGATTCCTTGACTACCGTCAACGTAAGCTCCCGTTAGACGTCGCACTATCCTTCGGCCGTCCTCCTATTGACAACAATACTAATAATTGCAACGCCCGTGATCTGATTCTCTCAGGACGTGTCCTTGTCAACAACATCACAGAGCGGAGCTGCCATCGACTTGTCGATCGTTTCGATGATGCAATTAGCGTGATTGATGATACATCAGCTACAGTCCCAATATCAGTTATTGACAAGCCCAAGTATTTCATCTGCTACAAGCCTCGAGGTGTAGTATGCTCACGACGACGGAATGAGGGGATAGATCGTGAAGAATCTGTGTTGATATCCGATTGGCTTGCACAAGTGTTTCATCAAGCTCAGAATCATTATAACCATCACCATGCAACAATCAAGACTGTAGGACGACTGGATGAAGAATCTGAAGGGATGCTACTTTTGACAAATGATGGGTCATTCAATAGATTACTTTGTGATCCTGAGTTTGGATTGATGAAGACATACCGCGTTGTTGTTCGGGGTTGTGGCTACAACAATTTGTTGGCGGAAGCTACAGAGCAGCAGAATATTCAAAATGCCAATGGCGATTGCGTGTCCAATGAGAACGAAGAAGTAGCTCATGAACACATCATGAAGAAGAGAGTCTCGGAAAGGATTGAACGTGCAAATAATTTACCAACTGTAACAACAGATATCAATGGTTAAACAGACGGTACATCATTTCCCATTTGAGAGCTGCAATGTCCTTGATGTTGGCAAGCTCTCATCACAACATTCCTCAGATGACAGCTACTATGCACTCATCGATTTGGTACTATGTGAAGGGAAACGACATGCAGTGCGTCGTATATGCAAAAACTCTCAATTGCGAGTCTGTTATCTTTCGAGGATATCAGTGGAGGGACTACTGGACGATGGTCAATATTATTATTATTATGACGTCGTCAAACCTGAAACTATTGCAGAGGCTCACAGTAATGGGTTCATTCCTGGTGGACGACATCGAGATGTTGTGTTGAATGGAGAGCTGATACCTCGATCAGATCACAACGACAACAACATGATGACTACACTGATGCATTCGGGTCAAGTAGTTGAGTTGAGGGATTGTGATGTTGATCGAATATTCGCTTTACGGGACTCGAAAACTAGAATAAATTGGAGTTCATGACAAATAATCAACATTGTATATACTTTCTCTCTAATAACTCCTAACAAATAAATATCATCTACTTCCCCGTCTCAATATCATCATACCATTCCCCTCGACCACTCCTCCGATCCTTCTCATACTTGACATACTCCTCCTTATTCTCCTTCAAAATCTCTTTTTCCCTCTTCTTCTTCCTCTTCCACTCCCCCACCTTAGTCTGATATTCCTTCTCCAACCGTTCATACCACTGCTGCAAACACATCCCACCCAACACCATATACAACACTCCCACCCCAACCATAATCCAGGTAGTAATCCCAATCAATAACGAAGCCAACAATGTTCCATAGTCAGGACCAAGTATATTGGCAGTCCCGGTAGCGGTGGCAATATCCTCCACCTTGATGGCCACATCTTGTTCCATCCCTATAATCCCTATGAATGTATACATGAACCCGCGCAATATCCAATTTTCATGTGCGGGGAAGGAACATTTTCGCAATAGAGGTATCCGACTTTCCAGTAGTATAAATGATGTGCAGAATAGGAGGAGGTAGATTCGGACAAAGTATTGCAAGCCCGTGATGTTGTTGTTGTTGTGTTGTTTGTCGTTGAGTAGGATAATGGGGATGAATTGCAGGATGAGCATGGCGACACTGGCGATTATGGCGAGGTAGCGTACTGTATCGAATAGAAAGTGCGGGATGGTCTTTTTTGGTTTGTCAGATGTTGTTGTTTGCTTCTTTTTCTTTTTGGATCGTTTGGTAGTCGTTGTTGTTGTGGACGTGTTGCTGGAGGATGCAGCATTATTATCGCCACTACGCTTCTTTTTATTGGTGCCGCCAATACGTCGTTGTTTCTTCGATTGTTGGGTAAGTGACAATTGTGATTCAGAAGTGTCACCACTAGTTTCTATGGAGGTGGACGAATGTTCTTTTTTGTGCTGCATCCACGAAGGATTGTTATTGCCGTCTTTGTCTTTGAGTGGAGATTCTTCTTCTTCTTCGTTGGGCGGGGGAGGTGGGGCGTCTGCTGGTGGTGGAGCTGATGCTGCTAGCAATGGTGACGACACTTCTTCTTCATTCTGTGCTGCTGCTGCTTGAGAAGAGGAGCTAAGGAGCGGCGTGCTTTCTCCGGCAGCCATTGTTGTTATAGACTTGATGAAGATGGCGAGAGCATAAGAAGTGTAAGTAGTGGCGTCTCGCGTCGTCATTTTGATTGAATCTTTTCCATGACACAAATGTATCGCTTTTTATCCCATCATGATGGCGTCTCATTCGCACACGTCCCCAACATTGAGATACCGTCTTCCAGCAAGTTCAAGCAAGTTTTGTCGTGACAAGACACTCCCTCAATCACTATAAATACATGCACTGTGCTGTGTACCGAAATTTTTGCACGAGTGGCGAAAAGCAGTGCAGAAATGGCTTGCACTAGTGCTGGTAAACTGCACGGTGCAAACACATCAACTCACACACTTCCACAAACTACTTATGTACAAACTGCTCGAGAAGCAAGAACACCCGTGCAGCAAGAAGCATCAAAGCAAACGGCGTTCTTCTTTACCTACATGCTCACAATTTTTAATAACGCCAGATTTTAAACAACCCCAACATGACCACCTTGCAACACCAATCATATCAGCCGTCGACCATCAGCTCATTTACACCGGTCAAATCAACAAAGAAACGAGTTACATTCAACCCAACCGTGTCGGTGTACGAAATTCAAGCACAGTCAATGACAAAAGAGGAGAAATCGCAACTTTACTACACAACAGATGACTTAAAAATGACCAATCTCGAAGTGAGGGCAATCTGCGCTTTATCAAATCAGTTACCCCAGACACCGTCATACTGCAGAAATAATGACGATGATCCTACAAAAAATGAGAGTTCCAATAACGACTGTGTCCTTGCGATAGAAGAAGCCGATGCCTTTCTCCGCGGCCTAGAATTTTATATTTACCCACAAAGATTCCAAAACAAGTTGATTGCGCAAAAGGCATTGATCAAGTATCAAGCACACTTGAAGAAAAAGTATCCCGATATCACACCTGAAGAAAAGGCGGACGCTATGAAGAAGGCTAGTGAGAAGTTGAGTGTCTGGTCACAATTGGTAGCACGAGAGACAGCACGCCTTGACTCTTTGCGTGCATATGATGCTGAATACTTGATCCCTGTGGATGATTCGCCTGTCAAATTCTCATCTACTCCTACTCTTCCTGCAACGAAACAAAAGGTTAGAAGAGTCACCTCCGAGGAGGATGTGCCACCTCGTTCATTTAAGAGAGCGAGAGCTGCTTGAGCATTCTGCTGCATATCTTCATCCAACAATAGATACACATTAATTGCATGTAGTTGATAAACACTGAACAATTTTAAGAACATGGTAGGGTATGGTACAATACATAATCGCAAAATATTCCATAACATAATGATTGCTAGTATTGGCACCTCAAGATCCGTCCCAGACTGTTGCAAACCTACACGGTGTAGAGGTCGAGAATGGCGGGCATCAGAAGAGCTCCTGTAAGTGAATGATAGATGCATCACTGATGAAAGAGTCAAGACCTCTGCATTCAGGGTATCGCAACTAAGTCTTGGCTTCGTATTCATACGGAATCTTGAAGCTGCATACTCGTTCTCCCTAAGTATGTTCCTGTATTCCGCAAAGGCAGCAATAGCAAAAAGTAACATCATTGGGCACGGACAGTCAGTCATTCAAGTCAATGCTACATAAGCAGGCTTCGACGGCGAAAGTAAAATAGTTATTGTCTAGGATTGGTTACACATCTTGCAGTTTCAGTAGTTGCAGTGCTCGTTCACATATCACATGAGACGAGCAGTAGAGACACAGATGAGAGGCGGTTGTGCGAGCTCGCATCGTTGTGCAAATATAGCTATATGGGTGTTTCTACACAACAATCAGTAGCATCTAATGATAAATCTAAAGATCACGGACGGTAAACTACCAGTGAATTTACAAGTACGTCCTCTCAGAATCTCCAATCAAGCTCTATTGTGAAGTAGAAATAGCCCACGACGTTAACAACAAGTTTGCATTCATTCCACAACTCTAATCTTCCCTCTTCTTTTTCCTCTCTTGATGCTCTTCATCAAACTCCTCATCGATGCAACACACACAAGCGAGCACCAAGCACGCATCCATCCCTTCCGCAACTTGCACTTGGTAGTGATTCATCATATCAATCTGCACCCAACCATCCATGTTTGCCCGTGCAACAATCTTTCCCTCTTCATTCTTGAATGAAAAGTTGCGGTCTAAGAAGTCTCCTTCAATCCGATATGCTGGTGTTGGTTTGAACAGTCCGGTCACGCCAAACCCACCCTTGCCTTCCATATACACATCGAACGTATCCATGAACGATATTAATTTCTTTTCGATCCAACCAATCTTTGTCCCATCACTTCTATACAAATCGTATGAAGGAGTTGCAGCAATCAAAACTCGATCCATAGTGACGAGATTATCCCCAGACGACGAGGACACCATTCTCATTTTGTCTTTCCCTGGCAGATGAAGCATTGCTCCTCTTACTCTAACAAAGAAGTCCTCATTATTGTTTGTAACTTCAGTGATGTCAAAGTCTTCTCCAGTGAATGATAGTCTGCACACAGAGACAGGATTTAGTTGTCCATAAGTAATATGATGTACCATGAGTGCATAAGTAACAATAAATAATATTCACATCCATACACAATATTGTGTAACTCTGCATACAACTTACGGTCGTTCTTTAACTGCAAAAGTCCGAACTCCATCATCGCAAATGCTCAATTCATCACAAAAGGGCGGATGATATGGCAAAGCATTTTCTGCCTCCAACTTTGGACCAGATAGAATGTCACCCACCGCATCGAATATGTTGTATAATTCTGTATTAATCCGTCTGGGGGCGTTGATGATACTCGATGATTTTTTGGAGAGGGTAAATGCATCTGTCGATTGGAGAGAGGCGACACACGATGCCACGAAGACGGAGATGAGTAGCCTTGCGTTTGAAGGAGAAGATGATATCATGATGACGATAGGAGGAGGAGCAGCTTGGTCGACGTGCCTACATACTTACTGCAGCAGGGAGCAGGGTGTGCGATGTGGATCTGATTCATCGTCATCATCATCGTCACCGGTCATTCGTCATTCGTCGTCTCTTCTATTTTGCCTCAACAAGGGACTCAAATAATGATGTACATGGTCGTGACTGAAGGAACGGAACTTTACGGTATCTTTCTCTCTCAGAGCGAATCTTCCTGAATCTGTTGAGCATCTCTAGAGAGACGAGAGAGAGAGGTACGACTGTCTATTGATTGTGAGTATCTTCCTCTACTACAGTCTACAGTAGTATGCATTTCATCTTCCTCTATTTCAAGCTTTGTTTCAAATTATTAGTACTAAATTACCTTTTTGTCGAGAACTTTCTCATTGCTTTATGAAGCTCCTGGCGCTTTTAACTCGCGTGCGGATTCCTCAACAATGAAGTCGATTGGTGCTCTCATCATAATTGGTTGTGATAAATTAACCTCATTTTCATTGTTTTGTGTGTTTCAGGCAATGCAACGCTCTGTATATTTTTTGCAGTGTAATTTTTACACCGTCGTTGGTTCTTTTTTTATCATTAACTGCCCATTGCTTTGGCTTTGAGCTGAATTTCGCCTTGGACAATTCCTTGTGGCATCCGCTGCAAATTCGTCCCATTATGATAGAGTGATGGAAAGGTGTAGGGATGATGTGCTGTGCGTACTTAGTGGCGGTGAGGCGGCGGGGAAGGAGACCAATTTGCGGAGAGTTGGCTTGATGAGAAGAGCTTTAGCCTTTACTTTTAGCTTGATTTATGAGGTTGGAGAACTGTCACTGTGACATCATATCCTTCGTTGGGCGGGTAAGCCTACTTCTTCTCCTACATTATATAACTATCCCTTGGATGGACTATGTACACTTCTGCAGCTATTGTTTTGTTTGATACCCCTACTAACTGAATGTAGTACTTATTGTATTCCCAGGATTTATGTCCTACTTGTCTGGGTTGATAAGTAGAGCGAATGACCGTTGTGATATGAATATGAAGAGATGTGAACTTGCTTGAAAGAATTAATGCTTAGCGTACGAGATGCAAGTGCTGTTCACTTGCCTAACTTTTCATGTTACATTATTTACAAATATGTCCTGATGACGAAAACACAATCATATTCTTCACCTTGAAGAAGCAAGATTCTGTTCTCTAACAAAATATTCTGTTCTCTAACAAAATTTGGGAGACCATCTTCTGCAATTCTGATCAACATCCTTCACCATCAAATCGCTTCCCCCAAGGACAAGAACGATTAACAAAAATTCATTTCACAAAATATTTGAGATGTGCACTTTATTTGCCATCGTTCCACAGCTTGCCTGCTGGATAAATAGCATTCAATGTGCTCTGTGCAGCCACAAAGCCCAAACTTGTACTTGTTCCAGCAATGGCACATCCCATCAACTGCGGAGTGGTATCATGAATACCGACGACATCAATTAAGAAGTTTTGCGCGGGCAAATATGCTGTGTCGGTGCCCACAAAGAAGCCAGTAGCACCTCCAATAGCGGCTGAGAGGGACTTGTCCGTCGTCGAGTTCTCGAAGGTGGGCTCGTGAATGTATTTGAATGGACCCGAAAGGATCGTACGTGCTCCTCTCAATCCAAGGTAGAAGGCTGTACCACATCCAATCCAGGTGCCAGCAAAGACTTGCATGAAGGGCAAGTTCGCACCCTGGAGCGCATCCACAAGTGGTTGCCATGCTGTTCCACTGCAGAAGGCAGCACTTGCGAGTAGGAGACCTGTTTGCGTCTCACGCTCCATATTGATAGAGTCGTCACCTGTGATGGACTTCTTAGCAGCAAAGTAGGCACAGTGCCCGGCCATGACTCCAACGGCGTCACCGAAGCCGGTGGTGAGTGCGAACGCCATGGAGTCAGCGGAGTAGCCCAAATATTCGTTGGCAAAGATAGATGACGATTGCCAGCTGCGGGTAGTGATGAGCATATCATGTGAGTACGATACACTAAAATAGATTAGAGCTCATATTAACACTGTCGCCGACTTACCCGAATCCAGCAGGGAAGATCTTGCTGACGGTCACCTCGGCAGTAATCTTGAATCGATCAACCATGCCAGATGATGCAGTCTCCTCCTTGGCTTCTTCTGGCGAATACGTCGGTTGTGCGGAATATTGAAGCGGCGGTGCGCTCTTCATTTGGGGCGAGTCGGAATGAATGTCACGTTTGGCTGTGGTGTTGTGGCCAATGGCAGGGCTGGATTGTTTCTCAGAAGAGGCGACGGAAGACATTAGGCGAATGTTCTGTCGTAGGACGGCTCCATAGCCGTTGGAGCGGAGAAGGGAGCGTGTCGCGGCTGATACGAGCATGGTTGCTTAGACGTAGATGATGCTATTGGATGGAGGAAGCTAGTTGTAGTGGGCAGTGATGCTACTATTGCAAAATTGTTCGCTTATTGTCGTTTCACTTCCACGACCGCAGCAACACAAATACACAACATAAAACGAATGCTTTTTGTTCCGAACTCAGGAAGCCTCCGACATTATTTTGAGAACAACAACGTGCGTGGTCTTTTCTCGGCAGAATTGCGGAACTTATATGTATATTAGACAAATTTTGAATGCGCGAAATGTCGAACACGTGGATCCCACAAATGTTTAATACTAATTCCCATGTGAAATTGTGTACCATACCGTAAGACACAACGATTCGAAGATGCCTCCGCACAACGTTATCAAAGATTCGGGACTCCTTTTTAGAGATGGTAGATAGGTAGGTGATATCAAAGTGTCTTGATAGGATCCTACAGATCCTACCGTCTCTTCGCACGCCGCAAGTGGTTCGTGATCACAAACATAATTACACAACGGTCACTACTTCGACTTAAACTTAAACCATGAAGCTCAACTTCTTAGCCAGCGCCGCCATAACTGTCATCTTTACCAATACCAAAACTGGCACCGCATCTGGTCCGTAGCAAACCTTCCAGATTAAATTATTTGAATGTTATAACCTATCCTACAGCATCTCTCTTTTTTGTCAAATATTCGACAATGGAACGACAACTTTCCACGTTCAGCTTTAGCATATCCAAATCAAATTCATTGGCTAGATCGTCCAAAGTCGTACAATCGTAGACTTCATTTGGAAGGATTGTAGATGTCACACCCATTTGAAGTTGTTTCCATGCCAATCCATCCCAGCCGCTGCCTACACCAGTATATCCACAGCAAACCAAATACCGCTCTGCAGAAGCAGGTCTTGACGAAGTTGGTTTTACAAATGCCATCCTATCAAAGCACCCATACAAGTGACGAAGCATCTGTTTCGTGGACTCTTCATGAAATCCAAACATCTTCACGATAAAGCTACCTCCTTTACGGAGCAATGTCAACGCGGCAGCTGTTTGTGAGACAACTATGTGGTGAGCCATCACTTCTTGATTGTCGGAATCTCGTTGAGCATCAAAACCTCCATCGGCAACTACCAAGTGAACTTGTCGATGTTGTTGTGTCAATTCACTCTTTCTATTGTTGTCGGTGTCAATGTCATTTTGTCGTGGCAAATGCATTGAAATTTGTTGTTGAAGCTCCAATACATTGTCCCAGTTGTATATACTACCAGTTCCATCTACACCTCTGCAGACATGATAATGTAATAGCTGCTTCTTGGCGTTGCACTTGTTGCTCTGAGTGGCATTTGAGTCTTTGTTAGCCGATAAATCTTCATTGCTTTGGAGGTGGTAATGCTTCTTCAGGTGATTTAAATCCCAACGAACTCCTTTGCCCTCATCATTCCTTCCAGATAGACTCATGCCAAAACCATAACAGGGAATTATCGAATTGTTGTTGTTATGTGTACCACCACCATCTCTCGAATGAAAGTCTGTATTATCACTCTTTAGCTCACTAATATTATGGTGATGGAGAGGATGCATGTGTCGATACAAAATATATTCACTAAAGCCACCGGGAGCGCCGCATAAATCCACGAATGCAAAGTATGCCCCTTCTTTCGCAGTCGATAAAGGTGTGTCCGTTGGAATTGTCTTTGTGCAAGATGATGATGGCTGGCGAGTCAGAGCAAATCCCAGCAAAGCATCGATATTGGCCAATTTAATTGCAGATCGATTCACAAATTGAAATGATGACGATGACGATTTGCTGTCGTTACATCGCCGACGCTTGGAGTTATTGTAGCGATGAGGACGAATGGATATATCCCCCAATCGTTCGTGTGGATTGCATATGGAACGTGCCTGTCGAAATTCATATTGTGGTGTTGTGGCGGTCTTAGGTTTGTTCTTTGCATTTGCTGTTGTTGAGGAGTTGTTGTAATTATTAATGGCATCTGCACATGACTGGGCAATGGGCATGAATTGCTGCTTGAGTTGATTTAATTCTGCAGTAAGTGATTTATGTGTTGCTGGTACTTTTGATATGTCGTTTGCAGTTCTGCTGATGCTGTCGCCATTGCCACCGTTGATGTTGGGAAATTGCGAGCAAAAATCTTGTAACGATGAAGATGATATATTTCTATCATCATGGTGGCGACTAACCCATTTGATTTCATCGCCGAACCAACTTGATTTAATCGTCAAAGGATCTTCGATTGGATGATGTTGATGGTCAACAAAGTTGCCTCGGTTCTTTCTTTTCCTGCCCATGACGTGACGACGACGCTTCTTTTTGATTCAAACTATGGTGCACTGTCCACCGTGTTAATAGTAGAGGATAGGAGATAGTACTACTTAGTATATCAGATCTCTATCTACTAGCTATTGTACATCATAATGGAGTGCTAGCTTCTCTAGAGCTTGCTTGCTTGTATCTAGCTTTTAGTCAAAAAGTCGTTTCACGTACGCCCGACTGCCCACAGGTCATCTTTCACTTACTTATGCCCTCCTCGCTTTTTCGATAGTTTTGGGTAGATACAATACACGATACAACATCGTCCATTTTCTTTTCCTTCCACCATGACGACGACGAAAGCACTTGCTGTGCTTGTCACAACACAGCTACTACTAGCGGCCGTCAGTGCCTTTTGTTCCATATCATCATCACCAGATCATCGACCGCTCTGTCGTCCTCCAAGCGGAAGAGTTAGAATATCTGGACCACATATTTCTCTGCGTCAGCGAACGCAAAAAAGTCGTATTTTCACCACAGATAAGGATAGCGATGGCAATAACGCGGGTAGCTCTTCCTCTTACGAGTCATCTGCATCTGTAACCAAGGGTTTGGTATCATCATTAACATCACTCACCAACAATATCTTTGGAGGGAGCAACAAAGAAAGTTCTGACGCAGCAACTAATAGTCCATGCACTCCACCTACGTCTCCAGAAGAACTTTGTGAAAGAATCCGAAAGGAATACATAGAAAATAACTACCTGTGGACTGGGCACATCGATACATCCTCATTTGTACCCGATTGCACCTTTACTGATCCAACACTGTCATTCGTAGGAGTCGACAAATATGTCCAAAATGTTGGTAACCTGGTTCCTATTGTCGAATATGCATTGGGAGAGGAACAGATTAGCAATTCTACATTACTAGACATTACATTGGAAAAAGAGAAGGGATACATTCAAACAAGATGGAATATGATTGGAGAATTGAATGCTCTATTTTGGAAGCCCAAGATTGATGTGATTGGAAATACAAAGTTCTGGTACCGACAGCAGCAAGAAGAAGAAACGAATGACAATGATAGTAGCAGCAGAACTGCGGTACAAGTTTATTTTTACGATGAAGAGTGGGAAATTCCTGCTGGATTGGCATTACTTCAGCTTGTAACGCCTGCGGGTACAATACGTCGATCGGATAAAGAGCGAGTACTGAATACTTCGGTTGACTCTGATTGAATAGAAAAATAATGTCTATGATATCTAACATCTATATCCTATTTTCTCAACACATTAACAAAAAAGACAATACAACATCTCACTCTAGAAGAACATTTCCTTGTCCATCACAACATCACAATGCCATCAAACTATGCAGATTCAATTACAGTCCCTTCTTCTTGCACTCCTGCAACCATCCATCCGTATCAAGAAGGACATCACCTCCAATATCACTCGGTAATACATCCCTATCCAATCCAAATTTCTTTAAACTCTCCAACACCTTCTCCCGCGAGCCCGAATGCACCCGAAGACGCTTCCTCATCCGTTCCGGCATGATGACTTTCATAATAGGAAAAACAACATGCCCGAAAAACCATGGAGGGTGGCAGATATGAAAGGCACCCATTCGAATTGGAATACAACCAGTTATGCTTTCCATATTCATCTTCATCAACTTCCTGTCCACATATGAAAGTTTGGCATTGTGAGGATAGCCAATCACAACCACACCCAGTTTTTGTGCGGTATCATTCCCTTCCAAGATGTTATGAAGGACATACCAGATAGATCTAGCGACGCCGTATCGTTCCTCCGAGGTGTGATTATACCCCTTAAAGGCGGATGGATCCGCAAAGACAATCTCCCTCCCCCCTGTATCATGAGTCATGGTTGGTCTCATGAAACCCAAATATAATCCCTTCCAGGTAAACTTGACCCTATCTGCATCTTCCGTAGTATTCTCACTGTTTTCATGTAGCGCACCTTCACTTCCACCAACATGAAGCGGTTTGTACGCCAAAACATCCCCAAACAGCTCAATTCGTTTATCCCAATAGTTGCAAATACGCACAGCTGCTTCTTTGACATTGAACACCTCGCATCGTAGAAACATTAATCGATGAGATTCTGTAACGAGCGAGGGACATTTTTGAGTGGCACTTGTCCACCCTATCTTTTTCTCCGGGGGGATTTGGGAGAGTTCCGTTTCCAGTTCGGCGTATTTGGTGGAGAGAAAACTGGGCGTTTCTTCTGGTTGGGGCCTTTGGCCATAGATGGTTAGTGGGTCTTCCATGCTGGCGCTTTGTTGTCAAGGTGTTGTTAGCGTACAACAATCTATTGCTTACGGTTACGGATTACGGATCCATGTTTTCTGACATCTTCAAAAAAAATATTGAAGAATTTTGAGGAGAGAGTTGTAAGTTCCAACAGATAACCATACATTTATTAATTCCTACATAGACGATTTGGAAGTTATTGGAAGCTCTGGAAGTTATTTGTTGCGAACTTAGAGAGCCGGAGCCGACTATTGTACAAACTAAAGCGACAGGCAACACCATGGCCATTACCAACCCCTACAGCCGTCTAACAAGCACCACATCCACCACCGTGACCTCCGATTCTTCATCATCGTCGCCGCCCACAATTTCAGCTTCATTAACCCGTCAACTCCTCCAACTCCACCATCCAAACCAACGCTTCAACAACGACGCGATTTCCACCTCCTCGGAACTACTGCGATTATTAATTATTGAGGCTAAGCGTCGTGCAGCTATAGAGGCAGAGTGTGAGTCAGAAGTGTACATTGGACATTCTCAGAATAGTGACTATGTTGTTGATCGTGATGATGGCAGTGTGATGGGCGAGGAGAGCCGCGGTAGGAGGAGGGTGAAAATTCGTGCGGAGCATATTGCCAAGATTGCTGCAGAATTGTTGATGGATCTATCTTGATGTGGTGTACTTCTATTCGAAATTCATAAAGAGATCGAGAACAGAGCAAGCAGCTGGAGTGTTGGAACACCACTTCCTTTTTGGAGTATTGTTGTTTTGTGGCATTTCTTGAGGTGAAACTGAGCGAAAAACGATACAGTAGAGGCAGAAAAGAAAAAAATCACCGAAGAAATCGAATATCAGAATTGATTTTTATACAGCCTTGAGCAAGGAATATGAGGAAAGAGACTACTTTTTGCATCTTAGCAAAATGATAGATATTGTTAAGTTGGAACATCAAGCATTAAAAGTAAAAGAGTTGTTCATCTTGAAGTTTAAAAGGCAATTAAACACACTTTCAACGAGTGCCTAAGATTCCACATTGTGTTTCAAGTCAATTTACAAAGTAAAACTAGACTGCTGAACTGCTCATAACGCTAGTATTGGACTCGGACGAAATTGCTCTAAGACAAGTGTATCTAAATACTATGAGAGGAGAAATGTGTGGTACGTGTCTTTGGTCTTTGGGTCTTTTGGTCAATTTCGCCCGTGCATTCGCCCGGCGCGGCGTTTCGAAAAAGCCCGATTTTTTCTCACGGGGTATTTAGCCTCTCTTGAGATAAGTGTAAATAATCGTATCGTATCGTAGGTACTTACTTAGGTATTGCAGAGTTTTGTTTTATGGGCGTGTTTTGTCGGAAAACTGTCGGACGTACGATATATGTCACATATAAATATAACAAGACAAATTTGATCANAGTGCAGAAATGGCTTGCACTAGTGCTGGTAAACTGCACGGTGCAAACACATAATTGTTTGCACGTACGAGGCCTAATGCCTTCACTACACTATGTACTACATCATATCATACACAAAGTAAGTACTACATACTCCTATGTATGTACTCTATGATGTACGATAGGCCTATCCATCCCTACGACTTCGATGCCGCTCCGCCGAGCGAGTCGCACTACATACATAGGTACTTACCTACATACCTAAGTACGATACTTATTATTTCTCTCATTTTTTCTTTTTTCTTCCTTCGTTTCTTCTTCCTTCGTTCATTCTATCTGCCAAATCAAACTGAAAAAGAAAAAATCATAGGAGTATTGTACTCATAGAGAACTAACCAACTCAGAACTCACTAAGTACAGAGTTTCGAGGTAAACGTTGTCATAAAATAACATTATCACAGTTGCAAAAGTTGTTGATCAATCACCATTCAAGACAAGATGTGTAGACGTCCTACCATACTTCGGCGCCTCTCCAGCCGTGCAACGCAAGGAATAGCTGCGTTCTTCTCGCCAGTCAAGAAAGAAGAACTTGTTTGCTCTTCAAACCACAAGACACTGAAACTGAAGAAGAAGTCGGATAGTTACCACGAGGGCCATCATTACACGATCTTTGTCAATCCAGTCATTCTTGTCGGGGTTTTCCTGTCTTTTGTGAGCATCGCATTCTGCGCTGGATGTTTTGCCCGCATTTTGATGATTGGCAGCTCGTCTCGACAACATCTTAACCTTAGCGTTACCAAGGATTTGAGTGTCAAGCAGCTTCCTCCGCCCACCGTCATTCCAGGAAAAGAAGTACCTCCTACAACATATACATTCGAACACTTTCCTGTGGAGGGCTCACGCACAAGCCATGATCTACATCTCGACCGTTCGTTGGATGATGAGCATGAGCGTGGTAGCATGCAGCATGCAAGAACAAGTACTGAAGACTCTTCAGGCGATAGCAGTGATGATGATGATGACAGCAATGACGAGGATGAAGAGAGAAGTGATCCCACGGAAGGCCTTCACCTTCCAGCAGGTCAACATCTCCTTGTTGACATTAAGAACGTCGATCCAGTCTTTCTCAACTCGGAAGTGCGTTTGGCGGAAGCTATGATCAAGTTGGTAGATGAGTCCAAGCTGACTCTATTGTCCTATCATTGCCAGTAAGTTTGCTATGGCTTGATATATGCATCTTGACAACAACAACAGGTAAAATGCTAACACCTTCTTCTCTCTTACCTTATCATTTTAGCGGTTTGGTCCCTGTTGGAGTCAGCTGTGCTGGAGTCCTACTCGAGTCTCATGTAGCCTTCCATACTTGGCCCACGGAAGGCGTGATTTCCATGGATTTGTTCACATGCGGCAGCGGCAAGCTTATACCAACGCTACCAAGCATCCAGCAGCTGTTTGGAGTGAAGGCGGCAAACGACGATGCAGATGACCCAATCATGTTGTGGAGTCACAAACTAAGAGGATTCCGAAAGGGATTTGTGCCAGGGTACAACTTTGACCTCAACCCCTTAGATTCCGATTTGGGTGCTGACATACTCGGCTCACACGACTTTGATATCAAAAAGCCTCTTGTATCCGCCGAGACTGATTATCAGACGGTTGATGTCTACGAGGTATTGGACTCTGCGACAAGTAGGTTAAGTGATTATTACAAGTCTCTTGAGGATGATGGAAGCTACGAGAGCCTGCACCCTGAATTCTTTGCTCCTGACAAAGTGCTACTTCTGGATGGAAGAGTCCAAAGTACGAGATATGGAGATGCACCATACCACGAGAGTATTGTCCATCCTGCGATGATTACCCACCCCAACCCAAAGAGAGTAGCAGTCATAGGAGGTGGTGAAGGTGCCACTGTGCGTGAGATCCTCAAGCATTCAACTCTCGAGAAGGTAGTCATGATTGAGATTGATGAAGGTGTAGTGAATTTGAGTACCAAGCATCTACCCGAATGGCAGGACTGCTCAAGCATTGCCCATCACGACGGATGTGCAGAATGGTGCTTTGACGATGAGAGAGCTGAGTTGCGTGTGGAGGATGCTTTGGCGTACTTTAATGATAACTTTGGATCGTCCAGTCGCTTCAAATCTTCCACTGAGCACGAAGCACGTTTCGATGTTGTGATTATGGACTGCTTGGACCCCAACGACGATCATCCCTTCGCGACCGTGCTCTACACAGATGATGGCTACATCAACTCATTGTATGGTGCTCTGACGGACGATGGGGTTCTTGTCGTGCAAGTAGGTGAAGCCGCCGAAATCGGTAATGCTGCAGACGAGAATGACAGCTTTAAGAATAGGTCTACAATGATGAAGATGCTAGATGCAATCGGATTTAAGAGGTGAGGTTCTAATGTATATGATGTTAGCCGCATCTCTACGCACTGCACAACTTCACTGCGGCTCGATGTTTCTAACTACTCTCTCTTCCTTCTCCTTGTTGATCAAGCATCCACATCTATGAAGAGTCGCACTGCGAATTTGGTGCTCCATGGACCACGCTTATTGCCTTCAAATCCGTGGAGGCTCGCAAGAGGTGGTATCGAAGCCCCGCCGCGGTGGAACTTGACTTGAGTCGTCGTATCTTACCAACCAAGGATGGAAAGACTTCCCTTCGCTACTTCGATGGGGCAACCATGAAAAGCTATCAGATGCCTTCAAGAGCATTTGAAGATATTTACTGTCTTCAGCAAGACAAGCCTGAAGAATGTAGTGACAAGGTACGCTTTGGGCTTGGTAAAGAGATTAATGTCTCTTCCGCTTACAGTCCCGTGTTTGAGAGGCACTTCGCCGATGTTACGTTAAGTTAAGACGAAGCAAATGCCTACGATATGTGATGAAATATGGATGCGTTTCACATTTATTTGTTCTCTAGGGTGCTAAGTATGTTAGCTTTAATATATTCTAAGTCACTTGACTAAGGTTAAGCTCACTATCTCAGAAAGAGAAAGAGTATGCTATGAATACGCCACAAGAATTACCTCTACATTCTTTTCTCTCGTTCATAAGATGATATTTCGCCCAATTCAGTACCATCACATTGTCCTTGCAGTCCACGAATTTCTTCTTCCCAATGCGCAGCTACACCAATGAAACCAAGATAATTGCATAGGATTTCCTCTCCTTTCTTGATGTCTCGATTCGTCACGTCGCCACTTGTCATCATTTGACGCAAATTACGCTCAAGAGCTGGACTGAATGGGCTTCCCCACCAACGCTGATCAATCCAATCCGGAGGTTGATTAAGATCGATGTCAGCTTCATTGCCATCGACACCTTTCGCAGAATAATTGTAAGTACTATTGCATCCATGGTTGCAAAACATCTGCAGGCCAGAGTCTACAGTGGAATGCGTTCGCCCTAAAAGAGATAACCAAAATCCATAGCCTATACTGAAGGCTACGATTGCATTCACGGATTCAAACACTTCCTGTACATAATCTTCTTCATCTTCATCAGCCCACTCATAGAGCTCCATTGTGATGCGATGGGATGATGGATAGATGAAGTAAGATAACGATAACTTCTCAATACCAATCGCACTACCTTTTGGAATATCTTTCTCGGCAAAAATTCCTCTGCCTGAGTGCTCACCCATAGTGCTTTGGCCAACTGACAACTGTGTACTTGGTATATTCACTAGTTCTGGGTCAAAAGCTCTATTATTGCATTCGTCTTCCTTGTCATCACCGTGACAGAACACAGTTTCGACTGATTTGGGCGGTATTTGGTATTTCATCATTGTTGGAGAATCAAAGAATTTTAATGACTCGGACCTACCGATGCGTTGATGCAAGCGAATATTCACTTCAGCTTCGTTACTGTACCACTCGGCCCTAGATTCATACGACTTCAGCGCTACAAGGAAGCTATGAGTCTCAAATCCACCGCTGCTGTTTTCATCTTGGTAGAGATGCACGCTTTCGTATCCAACTTCTTCTAAAGAATGAATGACTCTCCCAAGGACCTTCAATCTCCCTATGCCCAAAGCTGGATCATTGTGGGTGATTAACGTGTCGGTGTTCAATACAAGCTGAATAATGGTTGGACAAGAGTATTTGATGAGCAGGTGCGTGCAAGTTGTTATTGTTAGCAATTTTACGATATAAAATGTACTCGACATCGTTTTATATGAAAGAAACACTCACCACGCCACCATCGTTGAGGCAATTGAAATGCGAGGAGAAATCAGTGGCAACTATGAACGGTTTAGGATCGATGATAACATCAAAAAATAGGCCATGATCTTCAGAGGAACATTCTTGTTCATTCATCTCAAGGGCCAGGGTGGATATCCTTTCGTCTACGTCATCTTCATACCACTCCGCCACTTCGCTCCCTATAATGACTGCATCCTTTACTGACACGTGTTTGAGGACCTCTCTCAAGGTAGCACTTGTCTGATGTTCTTCTCCTCCTAATACGGCAACTCTCTTGGGGTTGAGGTGAGTGATCATCGCGGGATGCACTAATGCCTCAATATTGAACATGTTTCCGCCCGTTTCAGCCAGCTTAGCGCGTGAGGGTTGATATTTGTGTACGTGTTGGGACTCTCGTTGCCGTTGGTTAGGAAAAAACCAAAAGGATGCTATCCTTCCAGAAAAAAGAGCGATGGAAGCCGAAGAGAGGACGGCGACGAAGATGGACACGCCACGAAGACGAATCATGTAGTTTCCTCCACCTCCGCATGATGTTGATGATGGTGTGGTGGTTGGAGATGATGATTGATGCTGCATAATTGGTCGCTGTCCTTCTTGTATGTGTTCAATTATGTGGTTTGCTGTTGCTGTTGCTTGCTCCTTCATGACTTTTTCGAAACTTGTGTTGCAGTTGTTAGTTTTGAGTGTTTTGAGAGCATGAGCACGGCGGTTCAACCCGCTTGATTTGACGGATATTGTCTCTCGTCTCCAGCCGCTTTTCTGTTCAATAGCCTGAGAATTAGATCGATAGGTACGATTATTTTACCTAAATATCGTACGTACACGTACGTGTCACATAACGACTTTTTCAATGCAGAAGGAATATAGAAGATACCAGAAGGACTCTATCATCTCTACTTAGGAAGAAATGCTACAAGAAAAAGAAAGGCCAAAAGAAGTAATAATCTGAAAAAGAAAGGCCAAAAGAAGTAATCTGGGTCGTGGAGCGATACTTTATGCTACCATAGTTTCTCTAGTTAGGGTTAATGACTGACCCCCAAAAGAAGTAATCTGGGTCGTGGAAAGTACGATCAACAGTGAGCGTTGCCATTGCTCCACAAGCAAGGGTCAATAAATAGGGTTGGCTACGTTTTGTTAGATCCCATAGATCCCGGAACCGTCTCGTCGAATCATCGGTACTCAAATTTTGGCGATTTTTAACTAGTTCCTACGTATCGCTACTATGTTCAAAAATGTGCAGTCACCATCTTCATCTTTGTAGGATTCCGCTCGTACGATAACCACATAGTCAGGTCAACCAAATCTACAATCAACGATGCGACAGATCAATGCGACAGATCGAAATCAAGAATGAGAACTAATAAAGTAGATGAACTCTGTAATCGTCTACTCTTGACTTTCCTCCTCACGCAACTCTTTGCTTTGATTCGATGCTTGTCACTCTCTCCGTCGATTGGATCGGCGGGAGGATAATGGAAGGGGGGAGTTTTGGCAACTCACTACACGGTGGGTTTGCCACGTTCAGCCATGGGGGAGGCGGTAGCGGCGGTGGCTGCAGGGGGGGGAACGGTGGAGATAATGTTTCTGTCCGTTACGATAACGTCCTCGATGCATCATTCTGCACGACCGCCGTTGCCATGGAGGCAGCGGCGAGTATGCAACAGCATAACCTACAGAATTACAATCCGTTCATGATGCAATTCCACCAGCAACAATTGGCGCAGCACTCCACCGTGGATTGGCCCCACGGCGGCGGTGCGAACGGCGGTGGAGACGTCTCCAACGCGTCATTTATTCCCATTCCAACAATTGGGGGAGGTGAGTGCAGCTATCAGTTGTAGCATACATTGATCTTTATCAATACTCATTACTGACACATGCGCACTGTTTTTGATTGCTTCCAAATTCCACCAGGAGCACATCCTTGTCAGTCGTATCCATATCATAATTCACATTTCAACAGCAATGCAGTGATGAATAATTCGTTCCACGGTTCATTTGTTCCATTGACAAGCATACCAACTAACCAAACATATGCTCACAACTCAACGCCGGCTAGTAATGCGTCCGCCATGTTGCCATCTGTGCCCAACTCGCACACCCAGCACTTTCACTCTTCTCCGCCCGTACGAACCCAACCAACCAACATTAATGATTCAAATGAATTTTATCTCAAGGATGCGCTAAAGGGCTTCTTTGCAGTAGGGCAGTACAAAGGGTTGACTCCATTCTGCAACAACAATAATGCTCAGAGAGTTAAGATGACACGAGAGATAGAGAAGCACGACATCCTACATCAAATTTGGAGACGACGCGAGTCAGGGAAGGGGAAGGGTTTCCCAAAAGGTGACAGCAAAATAGCACTCAAATACATCGATAATTTGAACCTTCCAAGTAGACCGCAATGTGGGCCATCTATCGCTCCATCCGTTCGTGAGTCAATGACGACGCCAGCCAAATCCACTGTGAACATGCAAGTGAATCACTTCCTCTCTCTCGAAGAACGCCAAATAGTTGGCAACAAGGATGATTTACTTGTCGATAATGATTTTGTCACTGCAATGCGAATGCTCAAAGCCGCCGATGTTTGTTGCGTCCCATGTAGTAATGGTTTGACGGCTCTCTCCTGCCAGTCTCCTTCTTGCGATGTGCGAATGGTTGTTCGATCTCGAGTGGATAATAGGACGTATTGTACGAGTTGCGTAAAAAAGAAGCTCCACGCTCCCATTGCCGCATCGCGTAATGAACAGAATAGAGCGGAACGCACAGCCCCTGGCAGCAAGACTCCCTACAACAAACTGAGTCTTGAAGAGCGCAACGAACGTTACCAAAGGACACGCAATGAAAAGAAGAGGCACTCCACCCAGATCCAAAAGCTGGCCGATAAACTTGCAATGCAAATAGATATGGTGAATAATGAAGAAGTACGAGACAAAGATGCCACTCCTAGCCACGACGACGAGCATTCGTCGAAGAGTGAAGAATTCCTATCCAATGTGAAGGAGATGCTAAATGACTTGCTGCGAAAGAAGGACCGGCACGAGCTCAAAGATACCTTGCACAAGATGCTGTCCACGGCAATGGAGACAATGATTGAGAATGAAAAGTCGAAGAAGCCCGACGCCAAAGTTGATATGGACGATATTACCACAATGGTAGACTGTGTTGTAGAGAACATGGAAAACATGAGCAAGAGTGTCAGCGGTAAAGGGAGACAGTGTCGTATCTCACCTGCTACTTTGGCACTTGCCACTGCTGTCTACAATGTATCTCCTTCCGCCTACAGAGAAATGAAAGCAAACTCTACATTGAACCTGCCATGCGAGCGGCATATGCGGCGCGTCAAAGCAGAGACAAAAGTCAAAGATGGTCAGACAACAAAGCCGTATTTGACAGTGAAGGCGATGATGAAAGCTCGCAACATTGAGAAGTTTGAAGGTTTACTGCAGTGTGATGAAATGAAGCTGTTACATGGAATGACCTGGAACACTCAAACTGGCGATGCTGTTGGGCTTGCTGACGACATGCTTGATATCAACTCACTTATCAGACGCATCTTTTCCGAGGAAGGACACACCGTAGAGGCAGCCGTTTACGTCAACCAATGGCAATATGTCGCAATCACCGATGAGGGCGTTGAATATTTTTTGGTGGAACACTTCTACAATGATGGCTCATTGACAGGAGAGACACTGCTGAATCAACTTGAACACGTACTCAAAATGTGTGAGGAAGTCAACATGAAAGTATCCGGATTGGTAAGTTGCTGAGTTGTGCTTCTTGAATCCTTTCGACTATCTTAATCTCAGTAAATTGTAACCGCTTTCTCATTTGTACAGTGCTTTGATGCGGGAGGCAACAACGCGAGATTGTTCTGTATGCTGCGCCTCCAAAAGAGACTGAAGGGCGAGGCTTGGTTGAACGATGAAGATTGCTCAATCCCGCATACTATTGATCCATCTCGCAAATTGTATGTATGGTTTTGCACCACCCATGTTTTGAAGGCTCTGAGGAACCAATTTCGCTCTAGTAATCAATCAGGCAAGAAGGCATTTCAAGATGAGTCAGGTACCGATTTTGGATGGGCATTCGTTGAAAAGCTCTTTGACAAGCTCCAAGCGCGCAATAGTGAATACGTCACAAATGGTGTTCGCCTGAATGCGAAGGCCGTCAGTCCCAACAAAGGTGATAAGATGAATGTGTCTTTAGCCAAGATACCGTTTGAGTGGAAGACAAATGCCTTTGCACTCACAGTGTTAGCAGAAGAGCTCAATATTAGTGCTGCTGAGCTCAAAACTGCGACGGAGGAAGCAAGACTTGCGTATCCCAATAAGCGTTCAGAAAGTGAAGGCAAAGCATGGTCTGACTTGAAGCATGGGCATGCCTTGGAGCAAGCTCGGTATCTACAGAGAGTGTACAACGAAAGATGTAAGGGTACCTCAGATGATGAAGTTGCTGGCAAGGAAGCCGTCGCTGATTCCCATGTTGAAGTTGAACATGATATGGGTGATGATTTGGACTTGGATGATGATATCAACGAATTGGACGATGACGATTTTGACGAAGAAGACGATGAGCATGCTTACGCCGAGCTGGAAAGTGATGAAAGTGATGCAAAAGCAAAGAGCATTAGATCCACGAACGATGATGCACCACAAGACTCAATTGCAAGTGACCTTGCCAGCTTACTCTTCATGGTTCACATCCAGTCACTCTTCCATGACTTGTTCATGAGCAAGCACGAGAAGATTACCCAAGAGAATTGCGGTATTGTTGAGAAGCTTGTCAAAGGCTATCTCTCTTACTTTGAGGATTGGAAGCGGGCTCAAATGAAGAGGAAGCGAGCCAATGTCGACGGATGGGAACGCACATTTCTCGCTCATCAAACTTGGAAGAACATGCGCCATGCTCTCTGCGGCTTTGTTCACTTTTCCAAATACATGGTAGAGAAGCGGGGAGTAAAGTATGTGCCGATGCTGCTCAGCAACTCATCATCACTGGAATCCAGGTTTAGTCGCCAGAGAAGAACGAACCATGACTCAGCATCTAAATATAGTAGCGGTGTCTCGAATATGACGACAAAATCGGCTAGAGCCCAAACAACAGGCAGGTGTTACCTAACTGAAGATTGCGTCGAGGAGAATGGAACTGGTCGAAACAATTTGCCCAACGGATTCTCCCTTGCCAAGAAGCAGCGACTACAAACAGAAGCTGCACGTCAACAGATCACAGCCCGCAGAAAGTCTATCAACGAGCAACGACGCACCGAGACCACATCCCTATTTGCCACCGAGGAGCCTCCTACGAAACAACCTGCGATGCAAGAGCTAGCACAGAAGTTGAACCATCAAATTGACACGTCAGTGGTTGACGCCATCATCGAGACAAAACGATTCCAGCAATTCAATGATCTTTGCCACGATGAGACGAGCACGAAGGAATGGATTGACAAATTTGTCACTAGCCCACATGAAGACTTGGAGCCTCTCTTCCACAAGATCACGTCCAATCTTTTATCCTACTTCGAAGATGAAATTTATGGCTCTAAGTCAACTCCTTGTTTTGGGATATCTGTCCGCGAGTACCTCGTTTCTGCTCCATTCCATAACGATGTTGTGCATCGGCACCTCAACTTTGACGGGATTGTATCTCGTAAAGGTTCAATCATGGTGATCGACGCTATTGTAGAACTCTTTCTCGCAAGGGTTTTTTCGATTGTAAGCGATATGAAAGTGGTGGATGACGTCATCGTGACGGAAGAGACGCCCGACTTTTACAAGATGCTTCAAAACATCGTCGGTGCTGGAATATCGAAAGCGAGCGAGAGGTTTTGTCCACTGGAGAACGGCAACGGTCCCGAATATGATCTACTGGGTGCAATGGGAATCTTGGATAAAGATCCCTTGATCGATGATGACTATCGTTCCAAATACTACACTCAGCAGTACCAAATCGAAAACCAAGGAAAGCTCAACCTCGTTCACCCAAACTTCATCCCATGGAGCATCAAGCTACTTCTCTTTACTATCAAACGGTTTACCAAGAGTCGAATGATTCGCTACCGTCGTGATACAATCAAAGTTGGAAAGAAGGAACTCCTCGCGGATAAGGGGCTCTTCAATGAATTCCTCGAAGCTGCTGGCAATGCTATTGATCTAGACGACATCGACCGTTGCACTCTGCGAAAGATCTATGTTAGAGTAGCAACGTTTACCTTCCATGCATACACCGGTGAGAAGTGGGACAGAGAGTTTAACAGAGTGAAGCACTCCGCAGATGATACTTCCACTATCCATTTTCGCCATTTGCTCAAGGCCAGAGGATCGGTCAAGGGCTCAACCAACGTCCAAAAGAAGTCAGCGCAGCCAACCAAGAAGCCTCTGTCTACGCTGCTTGGTGTAGAACAGAAGAAGAACAAGACTGTGAGTAAGAAGAGGAAGCAATCTGGAGATGATGCAAGTGGAAGCAAGAGGTCACGAACAACTGACGATGCCATGAAAGTAATGTACAAACAATTATTCCTCACCGAGGTTATCCCCAAGCTGAAGGAGCTAAACTTTGACATCAACCGAATCTGCTCCTCAAAGACGTTGAATATGGAAGAACGCTGTGCATTCGCTTTCGTGCACTTCGATAAATTCCACAAATGGAAGAACAAAGACAAAATTTCTAGTGATGGAATCAAGCAAGTTCTCAAAACTGAGATGGAAAAAGAGAATGAATGGCACACTAGATTATTGAGCGAGAATACATCAAATAATTCATAATAATAATAATATATACATGCACTCTACACTCACCGACTCTGCCCTCCTCACTGGGAACCCCCCTTCATCAAGCCTCAACTACTCACTATCCTAATCTTTCGAATACAAAGTCTCCATACTCCTCCAAGTTTGAGTGACAATGGAGTAGATCAGCGACAGTATGTATTGCTTTTACATCAGCATGATGATGTATTGAATGCCTTCGCTCCTTCTCGCTTTTCAACGTTGCAATTACTGACGACGCCGTCTCGCCAATGCCCCGGGAGACCAGATATCGTTTCATTTCATACTATCGCATTCATTTGATAGTATGAACGATGGTAAGGAAGAGACGAAGAAATAATAGCCGACCGCCGGCAGCTTATTTGGCAAATACCAACGAGAAATATTATTTCGTTCGGAGGTGGAAAAGAAGATCTGGGGCTGAATACTACAACCTTCCACGACGAGTACTTCAGATGCCCCATCAGTTGGCAGGGGTGAGAGAGGACAACTAAGACAACATGTCGAGGTAGACAACTGCAATAATTGTTCTTTGCTGCAGTGGTGTGGTGGCGGAGAGGGTCGGTAGAGAAGGCCTGCGGGGAAAGAGGAGTTTGGAAGCGGTATAAACCGGCACTGAAGGTGTGACAGTTGAACTTGCCGACGAGACGGTTACGGTACTCAGCTTTTTTGCTAGGTAAAAATATGGCGGGAACCCGCGTAGCCAACCCTATTTATTTACCCTTGTCCACAAGTAAGTCTAAGTAGGTAGGTAAAAGTACGGAAATGCGACAAGAAAAAGAAAGGCCGAAAGGAGCCTCCATCTGTGTGCGTGGTAAGGTTCGCAGTTATGGTGTGTCAGAGTAGAGTGACAAAAACAAAAAATGTCCAACACTCCAACTTAAGGGGGGTGATAGGTTCGATCCCTTTACCGCAACCGGTACAAAAAAGCTGAACAAAATCATCACACTGCTATTTTGTATACTTACTTAACTGCTTTGTACCATACTGCTGCTGCTGCTGCTGCTCTCTGGCTTCTCCTCTACTGCTACTGCTACTGCTACTGCTACTGCTACTGACGCTGAAGAATCATCCTAGTCCTAGAGATCGGGCTCGACGGTCCCATCAGCAGCATACGCGCGATCTTCATCTTCAACTTAAAGCTCCGATCTCCTCGTTCCCAACTGCAACCGCCTCTGTCAAGGATTGGATCGATTAACCATGTCAAATTACCATAAACACGATGTTTTCCCTCGCTATGTGGACCACTCCTATCATGACTTCTCCTCGTTCATCGAGGATGGAGGGATAGTCGAGAAGCACAAGAAGTCCGACAGGAATTTTCCAGCCCTATTGCACACAATGCTGTCCAATGATCAATATTCGCACATGATTTCATGGATGCCTCACGGTCGTGCGTGGAAAGTAAAAGATAAGGATCTTCTTATGAAAGAGGCAGTCCCGCTATTTTTTGGGCAATCCAAGTACCCTTCGTTTCTCAGGCAGCTGAGTATGTGGGGGTTCAAGAGGTAAGTTCAAAATTTCAATGCCATTGTGTTTCTGTGTATATGTATGTATTCCAACTTCATCTCCCATCCCCGTCGCTTCTGAAACCAAATGTTTGTTCCATGTCTGTAAAAAAGATTGAATCGTACCGGTCCGGGTAAGTACAATAGTGATAGTGTACACTACTACTACACGTGTGCATATGCAATTCGAATTCCTTCACCGTCGTCTCGTCATGTTTTGAAGCTAATGATTTCGTCGGTGATCTCTCTTAATTCTTTAATGCACAGACTACGGATGTTACTACCACGAGTGTTTTCTAAGAGGGAAGCCTCGTCTCACGCCCCTCATGTTGAGGGTGTCTTCAAGACAGGGCAGGGCTTCTCCGAACATTCATGATGAACCTAACTTCTACAGGATTACTGAGCAATTCCCGCTTCCGCTTGAAAATGAAACGTCACCAGAAGCAGAGGCAGA
>JALLBH010000056.1:0-57424 GCA_036940005.1 Skeletonema menzelii
AAATCTGCTCAGCCATCCTCTGAGCCTTCGTCAAACCCGTCGTTGAGTGGCAATCCAACCAGCGAGCCCTCTTTGGTGCCTTCGAAGTCGAGTGAGCCATCATCTCAACCTTCGTCACAACCCTCATCAATGCCTTCTGATGTTCCGAGCTCAGAGCCGTCATTACAACCTTCGTCACAACCTTCATCAATGCCGTCTGATGTTCCGAGCTCAGAGCCGTCATCACAACCTTCGAGTGTGCCATCGTCAATGCCGTCATCTCAACCATCGGATGTTCCTTCTTCTGTACCTTCAGCAGAACCTTCTATAGCTCCAACTACGTTACTAGGTGGAAAAGTTCTTGTTGAGTTTGTTACTACGGTAACGTTTTCTGGTATAAATTTTTCAACATTGGATTCCACGACTTGGACGTCTTTGGCTGATGTATTGGAAAGGTTGATTGGGGATCTTGTGCCGGTACCGTCAGGATCTGGGTCAAGTGCAGGAGTGGTTGGCCATCGTATTGAAACCAACAAAGTCGCTTTTGATATCTTTTTGTCCTCACTTTGCTCTCCTGAAAGCGTTTGTGAGTCGACGTCAGAAGCTCTTGTTTCAGCGTCAAATGTTTCCATCATTCCAGGCATTACTATTTACGTGAGTACAGGACAGTTTACTGTTGATATTAACAACAGTTTAACTACAAATCCAATTCCAGGTTTAGGGGGGGGGGCGAGGCGGTTACATACTCAGAGTCGTAATTTGCAGGGCATTTCAGCTACTGGCTCAGAAACTTCAACACCTGAGGCCCAGACCACGTTGAGGTCATTTGAGCCATCATCACAACCTTCAGATGAGCCATCACTGAATCCATCTAAGTCTGCAATGCCTTCAGATGAGCCGTCACTGAATCCATCATTCTCCACCAATCCAACTAGTGAGCCTTCAGATGAGCCCTCGTTTCAACCTTCGTCGATGCCTTCGGATGTACCCAGCTCAGTGCCTTCAGATGAGCCCTCGTTTCAACCTTCGTCGATGCCTTCGGATGTACCGAGCTCAGTGCCATCATTCCAACCGTCTTCACAACCTTCGTCGATGCCTTCGGATGAGCCCTCGTTTCAACCTTCGTCGATGCCTTCGGATGTACCAAGCTTCGTGCCATCATTCCAACCGTCTTCACAACCTTCGTCGATGCCTTCGGATGTACCGAGCTTCGTGCCATCATCACAACCGTCTTCACAACCTTCGTCGATGCCTTCGGATGTACCAAGCTTAGTGCCATCTTCACAACCTTCAAGTGAGCCATCGTCAATGCCATCAGACCAACCATCTGCTGAACCGTCATCACAACCTTCAGATGAGCCATCTTCAGAACCTTCCTCGGAGCCTTCTTCGACACCGTCTTGTTCACCTTCATCTGCACCTACTGAATCACCTTCGAAGCCTCCTGGGGTGAATTTGTTCTATCCTGAGTGGGTACCAGGGAGAGCAGGATGCAGGTAAGTCTGTTTTCTACCACTATTCAAATACGAATGTTGAAATTTTATATGCTTTTGTTCTCATACTCATTTCCCTTTCATATTCGACACCTCATAGGAACGATGGTGACGAACCAGATTACATGGCTGTGAACCCTACGGATTGGCTATCTAGCACAATGCAAGCTTGCTGTAAGAAGTTCTTTGGGGGCTATTTGTATGATAGTTGCATGGGAAGATATCCACCAGACCACGACGACTGTAATGTGATGCTATATTACCCTGATTGGGAAGGTGCCAATAAGGGTTGCGTTGATGATGGCATGGAGCCCTATTACATGCTGACCAATAGCGAATATTTCTTTTCCAACTCAAGAGAAGAATGCTGCAAAAAGTTTTATGAATGGGATTTCTATACCTGCACTGGGACTTTACCAGAGTTGACGAATGGCGAATACTACCCTGATTGGACTGGGGGTAGCAGTACTACTTGTCTAAATGACAACAAGATGCCCAAATATATGCTCAATAACCAACCGTGGTATCTGTCTACGTCGCTACGAAAATGCTGTGAGAGACACTTTTACTGGGATATTAACACGTGTCTGGGCACTGATGCAGTAGGTACAGAAAAGTGGTTCGTTAAATGGGATACGAACACATGTGTCCAAGACTGCACTGGACCTTCGCCTTGTGGGGGAATTGCGAAGCCCTGGGATGAGACCTTTAATAACAAAAACGATTGCTGCGAGGAGAAAATGTGGTGGGATTTAAAAGGTTGCCGCAGCAGGTCTGCATAGATAGAATGTGAATGTGCTAATAATTATGAGGATAATCATTATTCTCTTGACTGGTCGATCAGTGTCCTTGTGAGGTTGGGATCATATGCACTCGTGAGTTCTTCGGTCTCACGAACCCAATAATGTAAATATGAATGTAAATGTAATCAAGCTAGGGAATTACTGATACCTGAATGTGATAGTTCATGTTACTTTCCTGAACCTGAATCTAAAGAAATAGGTCAGATTTCATTCACGAGAAGAGACGCACTGCTCAAACAGTACATAGAGTCCTCTCTTAGAGAGGAACCTGCGAAAAGATCCAATAAGGATCTTCTTAGTTCGAAGAGATAATGTCTATAATACAATATATTTAAACCGGGCCATCAGACTAATCTTTGTTCCGAAGGAATTTCGTATACGCAGCATTGTTTGTCTCTTCAACATATTCATATCCTAAATCCTTCAAGAATTGGTTCATTCCCTCACATTTCGCTCCATGGTTTTGTTGTATGCCCACCAAGCAGCGTCCAAAGTCATCACCATAGTTCCTGTAATGAAATAGTGAAATATTCCACTTCATGTTAAGCGAATCAAGGAAACGTTGCAAAGCTCCAGGCGACTCAGGGAAGTGGAACCTGAATAGTCGTTCGTAAGGAGCTCCCGATCTTCCACCTGCAAGATGTCTGATGTGTGTCTTTGCCAACTCATTGTGACTCAAATCACTGCACGGGAAGTTTTCATTCTCAAGCGATTGAAGGACTTGTTCAAAATCACCTTCGACGTTGGCCAATGGCTGGAAAGACAGAAAGACATTCGCTTCTTGGCCAGATTCGTAACGATAAGAGAACTCAGTCACATTACGCGGCCAAATCTTGGAATACATCAATCTAAACGAGCCGGGAGTTTCGGGAATGGTGATCTGGACGGTGCGCTCAGAGTCGTCAGCACGTTCTGACACCACTCTCAGACGATTAAAGTCCATATTTGCACCCGATGTAATCGCAACGAAGGTTTGACCGGTGATATTGTTTTCTTCGGTAAACTTCTTCAGCCCAGCCACAGCGAGAGCTCCTGCTGGTTCGAGAATGACACGAGCATCATTGTATGCCAGCTTGATTGCATTACACAATTGGTCAGTGTCAACTGTCACCATCCCATCCACATACTTCTCGCAAACACGGAATGTCTCGGATCCAATAGTTCTCACGGCTGCTCCATCAGCAAACAAACCCACAGATGGCAATGTGACGACTTTACCAGCAGCAAGTGATGCAGTCATTCCAGCGGCATCGGCTGCCTCCACACCATAAACTTTGACACTAGGCCGGACTTGTTTGACGTAGGCCGCAATTCCTGCCAACATTCCCCCACCACCACAGCACACAAAGATTGCATCAACCGACTGACTCACACACTTCTTCAAAATCTCCAACGCAATAGTCCCCTGCCCAGCAATCACTTCGGGATCATCAAAGGGATGAATCATAGACAGGCCCTCCTCCTCCATTAATCGTTTTGCTTCGGCTGCAGCTTCGTCATAATTATTCCCAAACAATCGCACCTCCACGGTATCTCCCCCATGCGCACGCACCGCATTAACTTTGATCGAAGGCGTTGCCATGGGCATACAAATTACTGCACGACATCCAAGCATTCGTGCTGATAATGCGACACCTTGGGCGTGATTCCCTGCGGAACACGCCACTACTCCACAGGCTAATGCTTCGTCGGATAGCGATGCCATTTTGTTGTATGCTCCACGAATTTTGAATGAAAAGACTGGCTGAGTGTCTTCTCTTTTGAGAAGAACAGTATTGTTGAGTAGCTTCGTTATTGAATTGTTTGTTGATATTGGTTGATGATAAAAATTGTGAGTATTATGATTAGTATTCAATACGATAACAACAAGGCTGCAATCACATGTACGGCAGCATAGAACAATTCATCTCTTCTCCGCAAAATAACACTCACCTTACTCAAACTCTTGGCGTGTTGCAACTCCGTCTCGACTGCTACATCATACACCCTTGCATTTAGTATCATACCCAAATATCCGCTTTCATCAAGCGATTCTCCCATTGCTGGTTCTTCTTCTGGTGGGATGATGGCAGCAGTTGATTTGTATCGGTTCGTGTTCTTTAATGCCGTCGGTACATATGTAGCATGGTAACTATTACATTGGTGAATAGATGACGACACTTGCCGTTGGTAAGTGCCAGAGATGTTGCGTGCAGCATTATTTCCGCTGATAATATTGTTGATAGAACACAAATGTGGATTGCATGATGTCAGCGGCACCACAGTTGTTTGTGATGGCAGCCTTCGAGCTGTTGACGACACAACTCGTTGGTAGTTTAATGGGAACTTCCACATGATATGCAGCTAAAGTTTATTGTTGTTGTTGTTGTTGAAAAAAGCTGGGTTGCTTGGACTATTCAGTATCGTATGCTAATAAATGTGCTTATGCAAAATGCAGCCGGGCATGCCTACCTTTTAATGATGGGGGCGTGCGTACTTACTTCAAGCATCGTCAAATTTTTGAGGAAGGAGGGGGAGATGGCTCCCGCAATTTCAACAAATAATTCCTACGTGTAGCGTGTCAGAAAGGTAGCTGCCCAACTCTCTCCTAAAAAGAGGAGCGGCAAGCTCAAGCGTACGTATGTTGTCACTTGGACATGCTTCGACCATTAACCATCATGGCAACGACCGTTACATCGTCGTCGTCGCTGCTGCTGATACACCTTCTCTTCATTTCCTCAGTGTTTTCCTTCTCTTCGATTAATGTATTACCATCACTACGTGATGGTCCAACTCTGATTGCAATGGCGAGCGGCGACATTGACGATAAAGATGCCCTGCTGACAACAATACCCATCGACTGCTACCAGAATGAAGAGCTACCGTCTGCTTTTGCATATCCACATTTCTATGAACCTCACCCAATAGCAAAATACGCTTGTGATCAAGTTCGAGAACAAATCGAAACGCTGGCAGCTGAAGAATGGGCACAACATAACTTCTTCAGACAATCTCATGAAGGTAATGGGGTTGGCAAAATGTTTGGTGTATTAGTAGTTCGTACTGATAACGGTTCACTGGGATATCTCAAAGCATACTCAGGATCAATAACAGGGGTTATTCATCCAGAGCAGTACGGTTTTTGTACGAGCTTGTTCAATCCCTTTGAACCATGTGAGAGAACAGGATTCTTGTATTTGGCAGAGGAGGCAGAATTAAACAGCATGAATCGACTTATACAGGAATTAGGAAGTGACCCAAAGCGCAAACAGCTGCAGACGGCATTGGATGCAGTGAAGGAAAGAGCAACAAATTCATTAACATTAGCAAAGAGAGAGCAAAAGCAGCAAAAGAAGAAGCGGCAAGTATTACGTGAACAAATGAGGGAGGAACTAAATCACGCAGACTTTGCCGCATTTGAAGCGAACTTGGCGCAAGAAAGCGCATATTACCAACGAAAAGTCAAGCAAGTCAAGGCTGCAAATGCAGAAGAGCTCGAACTTGCTCAAACTCTATTAGATGAGTACGAGATGGAGCTGCATGGATTGAAGCAAAGAAGAAGGGAGAAATCAAATAGTATTCAAACGCAGATATTTCAGCAATACCAATTCTTGAATATTAATGGTCAGAGGAAATCGCTTCTCCCCATATTTGCTGATACGCCGTTAAGGCGTCCTCCACCGGGGGCTGGTGATTGTGCAGCTCCAAGATTGCTCCAACAAGCCTTCATTAGTGGACTCAAGCCAATTGCTATGGCAGAATTTTGGTGGGGTGAGTCACCTCCGTCGGAAATCAGGAAGCACAACTTTTATTATCCTGCATGTCGTGGAAAATGTGAGCCTATTCTTCTGCACATGCTGCAAGGAATGAACGTAGAAGACAACCCTCTAGACCTGATTGGTAAAGAAGTAGAAAACAAGATAGCCTCGTTAGATATTCTGTTTGAGGATGAGTTCATCATGGCTATAAACAAACCCAATGAAATGTTATCCACGCCTGGACGCCACCAAGAGCATTCTATCTACACAATCATCAAAGATACTTATCCATCTGCAACTGGCCCACTGTTGGTACATCGGTTGGACATGTCGACGTCAGGAATTCTGCTGATTGCCAAGGATAAAGACAGCCATCAAATACTCCAAGAACAGTTTATCAATAGGACAGTTAAGAAGCGTTATACTGCTCTACTGGAAGGATTGATTGTCAATAGAGAGAAAAAGGGTGTAATTGATCTTCCACTAGCTTTGGACTATATTCATCGACCGATGCAGAAAGTAGATTACAGCGAAGGCAAAGCTGCCCAAACGCTTTATGAAGTAGTTGAAACAGACCTCGAGAAGAACCGAACACGAATACACTTCTATCCCAAAACTGGACGGACACATCAATTGCGAGTCCATGCCGCACACGAAAAAGGATTAAATCTACCGATTGTAGGAGACGATATATATGGTCAGCGGAATGAACGATTACATTTACATGCCGACTTTATTGAATTCGTTCATCCTGTCACAAACGAGACAATGACATTTTCCGTCAAAGCTCCCTTTTGATCATGTCTTCTCTTCTTTACACTTGAACCAAAAGTGGTAACAAGGTCGATTACCCTGTCTTACTGTCATAGGTGCATGGAAGTTTTCAGCGCCTGACGAAAATAACACCAATCTCCCAGATTTAGGTTCCACAATCAACCCGTCTGTAAAAACTGTCGGTTCTTTTGACTTTGATTCCTGCGAATCAATTGGTGATAAGCCAAATGTAACATCCCCTTGATTGCCGTGTCGAAAGTTGACTAATGCAGTTTCTCCGCCTATGAGATTGTTGGGAGTATCGTCATATAATATTGCAGTATACACATATGAGGCACTCTCGAGATAATCTGCATGAAGTTCTTCGAACGTAGGCTTTTTCTTTGAAGCTTGATATGTCTGGCGCCGATGTACAGTATTTATGAGCATTGATGGCAAAACATTCCGATCATTACCGTCTCTTTGCAGTGGGACTCCTGGTTTCGATATTAATGATTCAATTAGTACCGCTATTCGGTTGTGAAGTTCTGTGTGGCCGTCCCCATTTTGTTGGGCCAATTCGAGAAGATTATCAAAGCCATCGTAGACACCTCGAAAACATTGTTTCTTTGAGGGAGAGCAGGACAGTTCACTGTGAGCAGGATTTCGTTCTTTTTTTCTGCGTTCTGCAAGAACCGGATCAATTTTTGAAAAGTATGGTTCTACACTGACATCGTCAATACATGGTATAAACTCTGTCATGTTTGCATGATCTGTTGATGATATCCTGACAACTTGTTGTGTGTTACCAGTTCTAAGTAGAAAGTATAATGAGCTGGCAGCGACTATGAAGATAATAAGGATCACCAAAACGGCAACAACCACGATCAGTCTTCGCTTATAAGAGGAAGGGAAGGCACGTTTGGTGTTTCCACCACCATCACCGCGGGGAGCGGCGCTTAGAGGAAGTATCGTCTTTCCAACAGGGGATATACTGGCGGCCACTCGTCGTCGACGTGTCTGCTGCATCATTCCTCCAACCGTGGGCACGAAGATATTGGAATTGGAGGCTTAGTATCGTAGCCTGAGCAGTGAGCACAGGTAGATGCAGTCGCCGCTGCCGCTTTGAGTTTGAGTATCTTCGAGATCGAAATTTGAGGAAGAGGGAAGAGGCCTACCTACGGCCTACCTAAGTTCGGGGCCGTGCAGTTCTTTGGATACAAACTTATCATTTTATATCCGAGTTAAGGTCAAACAAACCCGTAATCTAGAATTTGTGGGCAGAAATCGGATGCTCTATGTACCTCTCCCCTGTCCCCTGTCCCCTTCCTCTCCCCTTCCTCCTATCTACCTTCCTCCACCGTCCAGTGGTCCACTCTTCTTGTTTCGACGAACTGAGCTATCACTCTCTCTTGCAATTTTCAAGCAACTGCCTAGCTACCTCTTATGATATGAGGATGAAGAGAGGTTTATCATCAATATTATCGCCGGCAGCTGATAGAGCAAGATCGGTAGTTTGTGGTTCATCAGCAAGATGTGCACAATCTTCGACCGCCGCCAATTTTCATCATCTGCCGACATCTGCCTCCGCCATTCGATACAGATACAACAGCAACGATGCCAACTCATACGGCGCAGAACAACGCAAATCAGATCACAAACATTGTGTTGAATTAGTCCAAAATCGTGATATGGAAGGCTATCTCTGTGGATTACTCATGCCATCATCATCTCGTGAGGCTTACTTTGCTTTGCGGGCGTTTAACGTTGAAATTGCGAGTATTAAAGATGCATCCAAATTGATTGGGGGGAGATCACGTCCATCACCATCATCTGGGGGAGGTGGACTATTTGATATGGATAATGAGTTGGGAGAAAGTCAGGGGGGAGATACTACTTTGCCGTCAAGGTTACGGATGCAGTGGTGGCGTGATGCTATTTCAGATGTCTATGATAATAAATCAGTTGACGCATCTCCATCTTCACAAGATCCAATCATTCGCTCTTTGACCTCCTCTCGAAAGTTCAATCCTACGTTACGAAGTTTAACTCATGCCATTGAAACTCATGGGCTAACATACCGCTTCCTCCGAAGAATGATGGAGGCACGAGAACAAGATTTATCCGTCACTCAATATGAAAAGCGAAGGGATGTCGCTCAATACGGAGAGGATACAGTGTCCAACATATTGTATTTAAGTTTGGAAACTGTTGGCGTAAGAGATGATGAGTCGGATATGGTGGCGTCGGATATTGGTGTGGGGTTGGGTGTCCTCACTGCACTGCGATCGACTGCATTCCGTGCTTCACAGGGTGAATGTTCTATACCGTTGGATTTGGCAACAAAGCATGATATTTCGATGGATACACTGTACCAAGCGTGGGATGCATCAATTAATGATGATGAAAAAGATTCGGATCAACTGGAAAAGGCAGCAGTGGCAAAAGAATCATTGCGTGCAGCAACAATGGAGATGGTTGAAATGGCATCATTTCATTTCCATAGAGCTCGTGAGAATCAGGGAAAGGTCCCCAAGGAAGGTCGCATGTGCTTGTTACCAGCTGTGTGTGGATTAAAGTATTTGGATTCTTTGAAAGAATGCAATTATGATGTCCTTCATCCTGTGTTGGTGGGGGGAGGAGAGGATGCGGCTGCTGTGGCTGTAGAGAGAAGACGTCGACTAAGTTTGATGTTGATGCTGGGTAGAACTTGGTTGACTGGTACCTTTTAACGTAGAGACAAGGAGTTAATGCCATGGCTTTGATATTTAGTGTATGATATCTCCCAAACTGTACCTTGCGCCAAATTATATTGAAGGATTGGACAGGCTGTCGGTAGGAGCTTGGTGATTGAAATTGCTAACAGCAATTGAGCACTAACAGCTAAGGAGAGGGCTACTCGAGGACATACAAGCACACTGCCTTGATTGCACGGTAACCCGCCTATCTCCTCGCTGCTGGCGAGGTCACTTAATAGTAGTAGTCAAGCTATCTACAAGTAGAAAAGATGGCTTATTTAGGATGTATCTCTCGTCACGTAGGAATAAGTAGTAATGAATTAAATCACTCGTGTGTCGTGTGTCGCCTCGAATGTCACACTCTCTCACCTCTCTACATCATCATTTTTGCCCATTTGCTCATTGCAGCGATGGTGTTCATTATTTAATCGGTTTGCATCAGCCTCCCGCATAATAATATCATCAATGCTTTGTCGAGAGAGTTGTAGGATATGGCAAGAGTAACTAAAACGATGTTTGCGGGATTTATTTCGGCAGCATTGTTCATCTGTTGCACAGAGAAGATGATCACCTTCGCTACTGCTACCGATGATGTAACTTCCACTGCCCGTCGCCTGCGGTCTACTTCCAGAAGTAGACGAAGACTCATCTCAAAAGATGACAACATTGTAGATGTATTAAGCGATTTAGATGGAACTCATGTAGATGTAAGGCCTCTCGGCTTTGACATTGAGGTGGAAGAGGACGATGGGGCTGGTTTGGCCGATCCATCGTCGGTATCGTTTGATAGCACTACACTCCTGCTCCATCTGGACCTAATGACGCCGGCTGTAACATCAAACACTGTTTTATACTTTCCAGAGAGATCATCTTTAATGCAGGAGAAATTTGATGCATCCAAAATTACCTTCCTTGCTTCCAGCCCATCGTCAACAACACGAGATTTGACGGTGGTATCGGTCAACACTAACTCCGGGGAAGTCAATGGTTTACAGCAACATGGGGAGAGTGGAAAGATAAAGCAAATTGCTCCAAAGAATAGCAACAGCCCTACTTTACAACTTAGACCGTCATCTATGTCATCAGAACCAAGAAAATTTGATCACGATACCGACCATGATGATTATCTTCACCGTCATCGTCACATGGCTGATGCCTTCCAAAGCGACCATGACGATACTGGTCACCACATCCATGACCAAGGGGAGCCTAATCTCAGTGAAGAATCTGTTAATACCACGAGCGTACGAAATGCAGTCTCAGAGACTGCGCACAAAGGCTTCCAAATTGATCTCATAGTTGATATCGACAGACAACTGATCAAACAAAATGGAGGATTGGAAAGGGCAGTAGAGTATGTGAATTACATCGTCAGCACCACCAACATCATCCTGAATAACGAATATGATCTCCATTTGAACGTTGTACAGATTTCAGAAACAAACATATTCGACTACCTGGGTTTTGGCACTATCCGAGATGCTTTAAAGTTGATGAGGGAAACTTATGGCGGTACCGTCGGAAAAGATAAGGGCGCTCAACTTAGACACGCCATGCTGGGTAATGAGCTAGGGGGTGGTATTGCTTTCACAGATGCTGTATGTGATAGCAGTTGGGGGTTTGGGATCAGCAGTGGACTACGGGGTGAAATCAACAACATGGATTTGTATGATGTCTTCATCTTTGCTCATGAGCTTGGTAAGTGAGAGTCTCTCATCTCTCACCAGATTTGTAAGGATTCATTTTGTTCTCACTCCTGCCCGATCTCACATCATTCTTGTCCTATTTAATCTGTTTGAAGGTCATAACTTGGGAAGTGGCCATCCATTTGACGCAGAGTACGCCCCACCAGTTGACACATGTCAACAAAATAGTTGCCCCAAAGGACTCCCGCTCAAAGATTCATCAACATTGATGTCCTATTGTGGTCATTTCTGCGGAGGAATGTCAAATACTGCCTTTACCTACGGTGGCGTCTGGGATCGGGTATCTCCTCGTGAGAACGTGACTTCCTGGTTGCAGAATCCCGCACTGATTGAATCACCTATCAGTAAGGATGCACAACGCATATCTCATAATATCTGGATGAAACTGTCAGAGAAAGAAGATTGCATAAGAAAACGCGATCCACTGAGCGTTGCACCATTATCCACCATCTTTATGGTGGATAAGGATGATAATGAGACATCCGCAGCTGCTTCTCCTGCTTCCAATGTCACGAGTGTCCTTGAAGAAACCAGATCCCCGAGCCCAAGTCTGTCTCCAATCCCTAGCCAGACTCCAAGTGTATCTGTTTCTCCAACAGTTTCGTCTGCGCCTTCATCCGCTCCATCTGCATCTCTTTCTCCAACCTTTACCGTTACGTCTGTGCCATCATCCGCTCCAACATTGACAAGTAAACCTACTCTATCGCCATCGTCTTCTCCGTCGAGTTCTCCCTCGGCACGTCCTTCATCTTCTCCAACTGCAAACCCAAGCAACACGCCAAGTTTCCGTCCTACGAAAGGTGCGCATTCAATCAGTCCATTGAAACATTGCGATAGTCGTTGCAAAAGAACCAATGGCTACATGTTCAATGTGAAGCTTGAAGCCAACGCTTCATATGACATTGAAATCAATAGCATAAACTTTCGGCACAAGGCTCCTTTGGTTCATCGTGTTATTTGGGTTTACATGATCAAAGAAGGATACCAAGGCAAGGAAGAATTGACGGAAGAATGGACGCAGATCGGTACAGGCAGAGCCCCAAAACGGAACAACATTGTCAGCACAGTGTATCTTGATCAGCCACTACGAATAAAGGCTGGCGAGACAATTGGGTTTTATCTCAGAACAGAAGAGAGCATAATGCTTGTTGGGAAATTTGCCAAAACAGCAACCATAGATGTCAATGATGTGAAGCTGCAGTATGGGTTGGCATTGATGAATAGCAACTTTGCTGAGAATTTTTCTTGGAGTGGTTCCGTTGAGTACCAAATTGTGGACAACTAATGTCATGCTGTTATTGCTATATCTCATTAATTCTTTTCCCACCTGGGTGTCTTGGAGCCTCTCTTTTTCTTCTTTTGGCTGCTTACATTTTCACCACCACCGCTGCCGCCTTTCGCTGCCATCTCCATTCGACTCTTCGCACCACCCTTCATGTACTTTTGATCTTCCCTATCCAGTTCGTCCCACCCATCAGAGCTCTTCATCATCGTAAACGCATCAAGTTTGGCAGCCTTCTTCTTACCATCTTTCCCTTTAGCCCCACTCAAACCCATAATCTTTCTTGCAATAGGTAACTGCCACCCATACGCCAATACAGTACTCGCTCCAGCCCTCCCCGCTCGTGCTGTACGTCCGACACGTCTCACATACTCGGCTGGATCCTTGGGAAAATCAAATAACAAAACGTGATCAATTGGTGACGAATCAAAATCAATTCCACGTGCAGCACGATCCGTACAAACAAGGATACATTCCAAACCATCATCATCATATCCACCACCACCTCCACCTCCCATTCCATCGTCTCCCGAAGTTGAAAAGGCATGCAAATTTTTCAATCGCACCTCCGGCGACAGAGCATTGTGATATGCCCAAACCTTATTCCTCCTCCTACGCTTATCCTTCCTCTTCAACGCATTCTCCACATTGCGACAAGTTTCCACTGTATTGCAAAAAATAAGAGTTTTATTGCATCGTCTACTACGCAACGCTTTGAACATTTCACGAACTTTAATATCAAATCCGGCACGTGGATCACGATTCGATGTGGGTGGGACAGACACATCAATCAGAGATTGATGAACCGAGGGAGAGGTACGATGTAACCCTGGTCCACGTAATTGTGTCACATTTGGGAATTCAGATTGGATTGATTCTAGTACGTCTTCGGGGAGTGTTGCAGTGACAAAAATAAACTGTGGTCCATTATCACCCCCTTCCTTTCCTCCATCATTATCATCATCATTACCACTAGCACCACCATTTACAGCCACCCCCACAGTCCTCAACTGCGGTCCAAAAGTCTCATCAACCAACAAAAAATCCACCTCATCCAAAACCATACTCTGCACCATCCCCAAATCCAATCCTGCATTCTTGGTTCGTAAAATAGTTGCCAATCGTCCCGGAGTCGAAATCAACACATCTACAGGTGAAGTTTGCAGTAATCGAATTTGATCACGAATATTCGTCGAGTGTGATCCTGTCGCTGTGGTTACAAATGGTTGAAAGTTCCATGATGATGATGATGATGATGACGATGATAATAATGCGTTCGATAGTGACGAACACACATTGTAAATCTGATCCGCCAATTCAGCCGTCGGAGTCAAGATCAAAATACGTGGACTACCCGTCCGTAGCTTTTTCAATTGAGTTGAGGTCATTTGAACATCGGTCGAATGTAACTTTTGCAATAGTGGTAAGAGGTAGGATAATGTTTTACCTGATCCAGTCTGATCGGCGATGATGGTATTTTCATTGCGGAGTAAGGCAGGCCAGGCGAGTGATTGGATGCGTGATGGTTGAGTGATTTTGGCGGCCGTGCAGAGTTGGTGGAAGAATTGTTGTTGGGTGGATAGAGAGAAGGTGGGGTCGGTAAGTGGTTTTTTGGAGTAAAATGTGGAGCTGGGAGAGGGCTGTTGCTGTTGTTGCTGTTGTTTGTTGATGGACATGTTAGTGTTATTGTCATCGCCGGTATCTTCATAGTAGCCATCATCGTAATCTCCAAAGGCATCATAACTTGAAGAATCGTCACCTTTTCTATTATTTGGTCGAGTATTACCTCCTCTCCGCCTCTGTCCAGAAGATTGTTCTCGATATGCGGATAGATGAGTTGAAGATGTTCGTATTGATGATGATGTATGATGTTGTATTCTTGATCGATGATGTGCTGAGGAGAAAGCCGTGACTACATGCTTAGATGTGGAGGCCTCGAGCAGTACAGCCACCAATACAAGGAGAGGAGATGTCATCATTGCTGTCATGGCTGCGATGCTTGAATCGGTAGTGTTTCGGACGCTTGGATAGATTAGCAGTGGATGATCAAGCCAAGTTCTATGCAGGCTTCGGATAGTTGATGGTGAAAATGGATGGAGGAGGCGGAGGGCAATGTGGGGCCATCTTGCGGGGGGCCCGTTACTTTTCATCAACATACTGAAGAGTATGATGTAGGAAAGACACAAGGGAAAAGTTGTCCAGAGGGGGCTCCCCCGTATTCCATGCCCCCTATCGAAGTTTGGCGGGAGGGAGAGGGAGAGGGAGAGGAGCTAGCGACTCAAATCTCAACGCAAGAAGTATCAAAGCAACCCGACTACTTCTATTGAAGCGGCATGCAGGCTCTTACTGCCATTGTCAACAATGAGGTGGTCTAAAGCAGTATTATTATTATCCATAGCAGCAGCAGCAGCTACCACCATCATTACATCAGCGGCAGCCACAGCAACAATTGCAAATAATGACGACACCAAAAATACCAATCGGGTCAAAGTTCCTCTCCATAGACGACTCGTTGATGCTCTCTCTGAAACTGCAGCATCAGGCACTTCTTCATTGAATACTAATCTACGACAGTTTGAGATAGAGGCAGAATTACACGATGCTGCTAACAACGGAGGGAAAAAAGCAACAACGCTACTAAAGGTAGATGAAAAAGAACCGGCCATAACATCGCGAACGACGTTTCGTTTTCCAAAGCATAGATTTTTTGATTTGAATCATATCCAAAATGTTGCAATTCTTGCTTCTCGTGGTAATCATGGTGAAGAATTCAATAATGACAGCAGTAGTAATTATGGTGGATTGACAATACTGTCAGTGAATAAAGCCACTGGGGATGTACGGGGGATACAACATGGAGGAGGACGAGACAGCGGTACCAAACGTATTTCATTTGATTCATCAAGTGACAACAAATTAAAATTGGAAACAATAGCATCCTCTAATGATGATGGGAGGGGACTGCGTGAAAAGGCGACTAATTGGACATGTGGAGCGGAACATGTCCATAACCGTCATGATGAACAAGACGAAGAGGATAGACATTATCATCGTCATCATCATCATTCTCGATCTTTGCAACACAATCATCATCACCACCAGCAGCATTCTCAAAATATAATATATGAATATGCCAATACTAGATCGCTCAACAGTCCAACAACAACAACATGGATACCACCAAAAAAGTACAAATTCCACATCCCACTCTACATCGAGATAGATTCAACATTTGTCAATCGTCAAGGAGGTCTCAATGAAGCAATCGAATACGTCACATTTTTAACCACCGCAGTCAATATCATTCTAGAACAAGAGATAGACACTCATTTAGAAGTGGTTCATGTCGAAGAGACGCATATCTACGACAACATCACCAGTACCCAAGCTGCATTGCGAGCACAACGACTTCGACCGAGAGATAACCTCGCGGGTAGTAACTATTACGGTGTTGATGGTGATGATAAAATCATTCTTGTTCATGCTCTATTAGGAAGGCACGTTGGAGGTGGTATAGCCTACATTGATACAATCTGCGATCGCAAATGGTCGTTTGGTATTACCAGTGATATACATGGATCATTTACCAATTTGGGGAAGGAGGCTCTTTTGGATATGTTCATGTATGCACATGAGCTTGGCCATTCGCTGGGTAGTGGCCACACGTATGATGATTATGAACCTGCGGTGGATACGTGTGGGGCACTTTGTACGTTGAGTGATGAATTAAAGAGTGATCCGGTTGGGTTGCCGCTAGATCATTCAGCAACTATTATGAGCTATTGCAATTTTTGTACGGGCGGTGTGGATAACATTGCATTAACCTATGGTGGACTCTGGGATGGAAATACTCCTCAGTCGGACATTGGGCATTGGATGAACCATCCAGATATTGCAGGTATTGGTACTGTTAGCGTAGAGCCAAAAAGGGTGAGTCATACTATTTGGAATGCTCTCTCGGACAAAGCGCAAGAATGTGTGGAGCCACCTTTTCAGTCGGAGATGCTGCAAGGGTGCAATGATAGTAGCGACTGTAATGACAACAACATTTGTACAATAGACATGTGCAGTCCAGATGGTGTTTGTGTTGTATCCGAAACACTTGGCAATTGTTGCGGCAATGGAGTCTGCGAGCAAGGAGAGATCAGTGCTGACTGCAGTGATTGTGGTCCGTATACCATCAAGCCATCGATGCCTTGTGAAGAATGTCATGCACTTGATGGTTTTATACTGGATGTTGGCGTGAGCGAGAATGCCAATCAAGCCATTACGTTAACTTCGATCGCTTTAAGGCACAAGGAGCCTACGCAATTCCGTTCAAATGTCGAAGTCTTTGTTGCAAGATCGTTGAAATCTGGTCAGGCAACCAAACTCACTGCTTCGCTCTGGCAAGGAGTAACCACGGCGACTGTCCCGGATAGCAACGGCATGATGGAAATCAAATTCCCTTCTCCTATCACCATTGATGTGGCTGGAAAGGTAGAATTGTATATCGCAGCATCTGAGGAGCTAATTCAATTTGGAGTTGGTGCTTACTCAATAGAAAATGATCACGGGGTTCAGCTGCACAGTAACCGAGCTGTTTCGGGTAGATTTGGTACGGCGGTAGAGTCATTCTCTCTGAATTGCGAAGTGAAGTATTTAGTAGAAAAGGTGTCATCTTTTCTTCCTTTGTACATAGACGAGTTTAGAAACGAAAGGTTGTCAGCTCTGCCGGGAGACACATCTGCAGTTGAGCCAACAGTTACTATTCCCGACAGTTCCGTGTCTGAAGCTCAAGCGAAGTCACCACCAGCAAATACAATGTCGGAGTTAACTGCCCCTGACAGAAACGACGAAGTATCTGCCGCCACTATGTACATGAGTATTGCTTCGTCCTCCGCCACAACTGTCGTACTCCTGGCCCTTCTCCGCGCAATGATGTGAGACTATCTTTTGCAGAGCTCAGCCAAGCACAAGACCTTCCAACGACCCAGAACCAGAAGCAGACGATCATGCTGACGCTAGGCCGACATAAGCCAAGCGAATCACCGAAGACTGCAACAGACGCGCGTACTAATCATCAGAATGATACGGCCACTCTCGTTTCCATTTATCATGATAACCAATTGAGGAACACAAAAGATTCAGAGGCCACTAGATATAATTGTTCAGCTGAAGGATGCACTTATTATGCTAAGAAAGCAGAAGGAGTGTGTAGGAGCTATGGTGCAAAGGTCAAAATATGCAGCAGTGAAGGGTGCTCGAATTAAGCCAGACGTGGTGGAGTATGCATGAGGCATGGGGCAAAGGTCAAGCGATGTAAAATTGAAGGATTGATTGTGAAAGGAGGAGTTTGTTGTAGGCACAGTAGACACAACGGTAGCATTGAAGTATGAACAAATCAAACTTGCCAAACAAGGAGGAGTGTGATGTGCTATCATCAAAGAATGTTGAACTTGAACCAAGCTATTCTGCCGCCACTGTGTTTGCTTCATTCATAAGCAGTCGACGTAATCCTGGCCCTTCTCAGCGCAATGAGGAGATAGTAACTCTTGTAGAGCTAAGACCTTATTGTTCTTTTTATTGTTTGATTCACAATACTAAATATCACTTAGTACAATATTGCTATCTACCACCCAGACCATTATCGTACAGGTGAGAGTAATAGTACAACGCTTTCTCTTTTGCAGCCTGTGCTGCCCACTCTGATGCTTCCTTGAATTGCCTGTCTAGATAGGCCTCATCTTGCTTGCGAAGAACCACTTGCTTCATTATTTCTCTTGCCCTCATTGCCTTCGATCCAACACAAGGAACGATGAGTCGTTCCAAACCCCACCAACATACTTCCTCGTCATTCTTCCCATTCTTTTTATTCATTATTTTGAAAGTGTCTATTAATCTATCTTCTTTGAATTGCTTTAGATCGGCAGGCTTGTACCAAATCAAACTACGGTGTTCAATCTCTGCGTTGTAGGTCTGGATACGTGTCCGTGATGTGGAAAATTTAACAGCTCGGCTATTCACTTCTTCTTTAGTCACTTCTTTGTTCGGGCCATCATCACGATCCTTTTTCAACTCGAGAATCTCATGGGTTTGGTTAGATGATGCATTTTCAGGCCTATCCCCGCTATGGTTGAATATATTGACCTTTGGCTGGAACAAGAGCTTCTTTTGTGCAATCTTCGACCAGACACCGGCAGTTGCGTCCATAATGCCCACCATGGCAACGGAAGTTGTGACTCTGTTTTTGCTGAACAAAATAACAACGAAGCGCAGCAAGGAATGTTGCCATACTGGCGAGCCACTCTATGAAGATTTTTTGAGAATTTTCGGCCATCAGAGTACCCCTTCATCGCCATCGTTGCCACCTAATATCTGGAGCCTGCGACCACAGTGCTGTGGTAGTAGGTGTATATTTTGGTACGTCAGATCATCGGAATATCAAGAAGCTACTATCTGCTATCTGCTGACGCAAGGATCCAATCACTCACTCGAGTGACATCTACGTTGATTTCCATTTCAAAGTTGTAGGAGTAGTAGTTAAATTCTCATTCTTATTACAATAATGTACACTACTCTATGTTCAATTGTGCATAAGCATAAGGTATACCATTACACGTGCAAAGAATAGTACATCGCTTTGTCTCTTGCAGCTTGTGCTGCCCACTTTGATGCTTCCTTGAATCTCTCGTCCGAACAAGCTCCATCTTGTTTCAAGAGAACCACTTGCTTCACCTGCTGTCTGGCTCTGACTGTTTGTGATCTCACCGAAGGGACAATCAGGCATTCTAAACCCCACCAACATATTTTCTCCCCGTCATCTGAGTATTCCATATTTGATACCTTCTTGGCATCTGTGTTTCTATCTTCTTTAAATTGCTTTAGATCGGCGGACTTGTACCAAACCAAACTGCGACGGTCGATGTCTGCCTCGTATGTCTTAATACACGTCGACGTGGAAAATGTTACAGTTCTTGTGGTCATTGTGGTGGTTAAGAATAATATTATTGTCTTTCTTTGTTCTTCAACAAATTTGTGTCGTTGTCGATCGCATGCTGAACGCCCATCATGGAACAACAAGAGCATCTTGTGGCATCTTGGTTGAGGAGGGTAGGTTGAGCTCGAGGAAGGGAAAGGATCTTGGGTAAGATACTTACGGGGCATTACGGTATTACTTCTCAAAACTATTAATTCCTACCTGAATGGCTTGAAGTTGGTAACCACTTGCAAGACACTTGCTTTTTCTACTAATTCCTTTGTAGACGGAAAATACCTCCCCCCCACCACTCATCTGGACTTACAACACTTAGTTTGTTGCCCCACAGCACCACCAAACACCAAACACCAACCGATAACAAGAATAAACAGTACCATGCCCCCAAAGAAAAAGTCTAATAAGAAGGGTTCTGCAGAAAGCGGTGGTGGCGATTGGCTTGCATCTCTAGCTCGTCAATCCACAGCGTCAGATAAAGGAGCAAAGGGGGGAGCACAACAATCACAATCTCATGCAACAACAAAAGAAGAAAGAATACAGCGCCGAGAACAAAAGAAATTAGAGCGGCAAGAACGGAAGCGTGTCGCTGAAGAGAAAAGGGATGCCAAAAAATTGTTACTGCAGCAGAAAAAGAGAAAGAGGAATGAACGTGATGGTGGCACATCAGAACAAAGAATACGAAACACACCAACATCGTCATTAGCGACCCGTCCCTCTCCAATAATTGATGCGCCTCGTAAACGAAAAGGCAAACGAGGTGGCATGAATGAATTTAGTAAACGAGCACTGGTCAAGTTATGCAATAATATCGAATCAACAGTGGCTCAATATGATGACACATCATCAACAACCCTTCAAGGGAAGAAGCAGCACAAGAAGCACAAATCAACTGACCATCAAAACGACGACAATACAGCAAAGCAACAACTCATCATCAACGGTGTACCTGCCGATCCAAAAGGCAAAGCCACCAAATCATCCACTCTCCGTCCCGACTCAAAAGAGCTCCAACCTCGTATACGAGATTACAATGGTCAAGGACTTGTCCGCCCATCGTTGTTCCTACCACTTAATGATCCATCGTTTGTTCCCAAGTTGGAATTGGAATTTGCAGAGCATATTCCAGGATTCTTTGGGAAGGCCAAGACGAAGGCGGCGAAGAAGCAGAGTGATGAGAAAATGTTGTGGAGGAGATGTTTGAAGGCCAAGGAGGAAGAGGAGGGGGGTAGTGGGAAGAAGAAAAAGAAGAAAAATCGACAAGGGGGAGATGATCGATTTGAGAGTATGATTAGGCAGGACATCATGTAATGTTGGTGGTGCATTGTGTCGCATGCATACATACCCGCCAGCGGGAGAGGTTGGTCAATTTGTAGGCGGGAGAGGGTAAAGGCACGAATGAAATTATTACCACCTCAGATTCATTCTTGCGTCGCCCAGCATATAGCACATCATTGCAACACAAGCACACAACAACTTAATCTAGCAAGAATGAATGATACTTCAAATGATAATAGTGCAGAAGCTTCAGAGATACCATCAGCTTATATGTTGCCAGCTCCTATAACACCCCAACTCGCTGTCGCCCCAGCGGTCCCACTCCCTGTTATTCGCGTTCAAGAACATCACCCTAAGCGTCCGAACCACTTTTTCAATAGGATGCTCTTATGTTTGCTGGCCATTGCTTGCAATTGGGGTACATCACTGCGAATTTCCAAATACTTTGCTTCCTCAGTCATCGAAGCCCCACCATTTGACGCTGTACTGATGACATGCCGTTCTGCCTACAATGTCACGAGTGAAGAACGAATGCGTTATTCACAGTGCGTGGAGAGTCGTCTAAAGCGATGTAATCGACGAATGGATAATTCAATACGAAAGGAGGATGAGAGAGTGCGAGAGGTTTCGACACAAAATGAACAGGTATTGACAAACATGGAAGAGATATCCACTTCTTGTTCCAGGTCCTACACGACGTTCAGATTGGCCCTTCAAGAGTGGATTACAAGAGGGGGTGAAGTATATATCAACTCAAATAACCTGGAGTGTTCCGAAGCAGATCGTCAAGCCTTCAATGAAACCCTCTTGGGTCCTCAAAATGTGATGGCTTTACAAACGGAAGCAATTGATATTGCAAATACATACAGTGAAGAAAGTACGGAGGTAGTCTCAACTCTTGCCAGCTACATCGTGGAAAGGTCTGAGTACGACGCTAATTACATCGATCAAAAGACACAAGCGATTCAAGATGCCTTCATTGATGCGGTAGATTTCACTCCAACACCATCTGTCTCTATTGATGACCTACTTGAAGAATTGGAGTCGGTTATGGTTGATTTATTGGCTTGCATATCATTAGACGAGAATAGTCGGCAAGTTGATGGGACGAAATGTTATCCGAATCTAGCCAAAATTGTGAATGACTTTCATGATGATGCTGTCTTCAAAGTTCAGGTTCTGAAGTACTATCTAGTTGAATACAGAGATAGAATGATTGAATACAAGAGGAATGTAGACGCGGCTTACAAAGTTGCCAAAGCATTCTACGATGGGGTGAACAATGTTGTTACCAAGGCAATTATTGGTTTGTTCACAGGGAGTTGGTTCGATATCAGCGCCACTGACTTCTTGGCAGTTGACGTCGCCTTTCCAGATGTGGACAGCGCTTTTGCAAACGTAGGGGATTTTGAGAGCATTGAGTCTCTGTGGAATAGGGTGGCCCCTAATGTGGGCGATTATTATGACAATCTAGCTTACATATCCGATGGGTTGAAGACTAGATTTGATGACATGGTTGATGGGCTAGTTGATGCATACCAGAATAGGGTGCGGCTGGTGCAATTCGATGTTCCAGAAGACTACGATCCACCACAATATGTGGGCACTATAGGCGAGCAAAATAATGATGCTGAGGAGGAAGCCCTGCTTTTTTTACAAAAGAGCAAGGCGTTTCAATCGAAATCCCGAGAGACATTGGGACTATTCTCTGGAATTGGTGGCCAATATGACGAAGATGAGCTGGATATGAATGTTCCAACTTTCAACATTACGGAAATTAGAAACAAGGTCACCAGCATTGAGCTCAATTTTGAGAGCTTTCAACAACCCGACTTTGATTTCGACCTGTGGTTCCTAAAGCTCGCCTACTTGAGTGATGGTTTAGTGTTGGCAGATTACATTTTTCGAGCATACATTTCTTTGAGGCTAATATCAAAGTATTGGTCTACCTCATCACTTGCCATGCCTCAGATAGATATTCGATCGAACAAGGCAATGAAGAATCCGTTTCGCCATCCATTCTTGGCAGCGATAGCGTTTGTGACAAGCCCAGTCGGCGGCTTTATAATCTTCGTCGCGTCAAGTGCGTGGCTGATTGGCATAATCACAACACTTTACGTTCCTTTCCTGCAGCAGTATACATTGGGGTGTATGCGTATTGGAGATGGGACATTTTTGACGAAGAATCTATTTTCATTTGCATATAACCATGCCTATCAAGACGGCAGCGGCTTGCTCGTTGAAGGAATGGATGCATACGACATCAAGAGAGGGGAATCGTGCAGTGCGAGATATGCGTCCTCCGTTACTTTGCAAAACAACATGAATGCAAACCTGACTATGTACACAAACTTTTATCAAGAGGTGTCGCAAGATATGGGCTTGTCGCGACGTTGTGTCAACTCAGATGCGCTGAATGTAGGGTTCCACTATTCATGCTTAGGCACCGCTGGTCGGGATATGTGCCCAATCGAAGAATGGCTGGATAGCCCTCTACCATTTGAATACCCGGGGATATTACTCAATGATCCATCTTGCTCAGTAGAAGTTGATGGAAGCGACTGGATCCTAAGCGATGCTATCTTTGACTGTGAAAGTATTCCAACCTGCTCCGTAGAATGTGAGCTACCTCGAAAGCAAATGCTCAATGATGCCAGTGAGCAATGTGGGTGCACACTAGAATGGTATATCCATTCTCAGTGGCTGGGAACCGCATTAGCATTTGTCATTTACCTGTGCATGAATATAGCTCGTGTCCTCTTCTTTGCCGGATTGACACGGATACTATGGAAACAAATCCATCCAGAGCGATTTACAGTCGTAGCCACTTGCAACTCGGATGGAGCATTGGTAACCTCATCGCATGTGAGTGGTAATTCACATCATGATTTGATGCTGGCAATCCAAACGAAATCAAACAAGTCTCCAGATGAAACAGCAAGTCAGCATGAGCTTTCTACTGCACTGAATGCCAAGCTTAATCGATGTATACGAAACTTTTACAGAGTTGGTACAGCTCTGTTGGTAGCATCGTTTCTATTTAATGTGCTGTGGTTGAGTTTTGTGCTGTTGACATCACGATCATTAACTCCTCGTGTTTGGCAACAGCATAGCTTCTTGTAAGTTGTAATAATATGTACCATAGCTAAATTTTATAACATAACTATTCTAGCAGAGCAGGCTCTGATTAACAATCTGTCATTTAGAAACTTATGCAACACCATTACACATGATGCTGATAATTAGTTGCCCTCACTTTCACTGGCATCACTCGCAGATGCCACAGTCGAGAAAAGAATGAACCAAAAGAAGCTCACACTTGCCATGAACAGAACCCTCAGGTGCTCCGGTATGACCGAAAACGAAACACTCTGAGCCGGAATCCAAATAGATAAATACTTATGCAGCAACCCATTATGTTTGATATCATGAACATACTTCTCTAGACCTTCTCTTAGTGGATAGTCATATACCGCTGCCTTTACCAAATAGGCAGGTGGCAACCAACACAGTGGAGCCGAGATGAAGTTATCAAAACACACCTCTTCGAAAATAGTCTTGACGGAGTGATCATCCCCAAATAGATATGGGAATACGTAATCATACTCCAAATGACACATCCCTCCAACAAAGATTCCTCCATACAGAATGTAGGCGAGATTACGTCGGAGCTCTAACTTGTCCGCCTCGGATCTAACTTGTGCAATGCCGTCGGCTACAGAAGCCTTGACGCCGCATGTGACGATAGCGCTCTGGAGAGGAAAGGTGGCGTACAGATCGCTCATGTCGGCAAGAGTCATTTGTTGTGGTGACAGTTGTGTAGGTCTGGATTTATGGTGTATCCTTGCACTAATCGTGTTAGACGACGATAATAATATTGGCGATGGCGTTGAAAAGCCCCATGTGGCAAATTTAGCAGCAGGCGCAGCGATGAATACTGCTAGAAGCGTCTTTAAAGAAGTGGATCTCATTGTACGAATGAATCGATTGATTATTGATATGATAGTACGATAACCGGAGGAGGCAATGGTTTCAATTTGTGAGCGAGATGAATGCAACACGAATTCGAGTTGGGGTCAACTAGAATTGTATTGCTAGAAAAAATGAAATTCCCTGCCGCGGTCATTCACGTGGCTGGTTTGCACTTTCATTTTTATTTTGAATGGTTCCGAGAAAGTGCCTGCTGCCATCAACAAAATCACCCCTCTGGAGTTCCATTTGTTGAAACTCCCGACTGTGGTGTGTCGTGAATGACATTTATTCACTCTCTGAATGCCGCTCCAGTCTTGGCTCAGTTTCTGACTCATCCTCTTTCCTCTTCCATCCAACTTCTTCCAATTTTTGCTCTCAACCATGCACATCCGCATTGCTACTCCTACACATATGGTTGATAGAGCTCCTGATGTTCATACGCAGCCATCTCGCACGCCTCACAACAAGCTCTAGACAAAGATCGTTATTTTCCACCATGACAAAGCTATCCGACTATCCCATGACGCTCACTGAGAGGCCACCTATCTGCAATCTCACCCCACCAGGTGTATGCCAATTCACACCTACATGGTCCGAAGTCCCACTCCTAGAGCGCATCCCCTGCGGCACCGGTGGTACATCCTTCATCCTCCGCTTCGGCTTACCCGATACTACGAAACCTATGGGCCTCACCACTTGTGCTTGTCTCCTCGCTGCTGCCGAGCTTGAAAACCAAGGGAACGGAGAAACAATGGATGTGATCCGCCCCTACACCCCCATCAGCACAAACAATGAAGTCGGCTGCTTTGATTTGCTAGTGAAAGACTATGGTGAAAATGGATGGTTGTCCACCTATATGTGCCAAGATCTTCCAATCGGAGGAACTGTCAAGTTTAAGCATATCGATTTTAATGTCAAGATTCCTGCTCCTTTCACTCACAAGAAGATTGGAATGATTGCAGGTGGAACTGGTATTACTCCCATGATACAAGCCCTTCATGCCATTTTGGGTAAGGGAGAGGAGTCTCAACAAAGTAAGACCGAGGAGGTTTCATTGCTCTATGGAAGTCGTAGTGCCGACGATATTTTAGGTGGAGAAATGCTTCAAAAGTGGGCGGATGATAATGGTGACAAATTTAAGTACGTGGATGTATTGTCCAACGAGCCAGAGGATTCAAGCTACAAGGGAGAACGTGGATTCATTGATAAAGAGAAGATACAGAAGTATTTGCCTCCGGCAAGTGATGGAGAAGACGTGATTATTTTTGTTTGTGGCCCTCCCATCATGTATGAGTTGTTGTGTGGCCCAAGAAATGAGCCAGAAGTGACGGGCATTTTGGGTGAGATGGGATATTCTTCCTCACAGGTGTTCAAGTTTTAGATTTGTGATGGTGAAAGTCTGGTGGATGCGCGGGCTGAAACCGCGTGTCAATGGAACGACAAATGAGTTATGCAGCGGAGGCTTGTATTGATATGGAGGCAATGTGCCACTCTCCGAAGCAGTGTAAATATCACACCAATGACCAACGTCTAAACTATGATCAACTTTGTATTTATTTTAGTTCGTGTGAGTTTGCGTCCAGAATCTCATTTTGATGGACAGTAATCTTCTCCTTCACCGCACTTTACCCTTCAAGTACGGGCAGCGTGGATTGTGAAGGAGGAAATGCTAGTAATGGCGGAGATATTGGTGACGGAGAGTGCTCTACCTGTCCTGGTGATCAAGTTGAATGCTGTGATCCGTACTCATGCAAAGGAATGCCCAAGAGCGAGAAGTGTAAATGGTAGTTGAATCGCCCATGTTTTACTTGTAGCTTTGCCTTGATGGAAAGATCCCTCTCGTACTCTGTTCGAATGAATTTGTGTTGCTGATGCTTGAATAGAATAAAACTAATTGCGGTAATCATCGATATCAAGCAAGTTGTCCTAAAAGAATTTTACACAAAAGAGAGCAAAAGATTACTGTCGACCAATTATTGCAGCTGAGAATCAGGGATGCAAAGTACCCTTCACTCCTTCAATCCCATCACTCGCCACAGCATCGATCATAGTGAAATAGCCCACCTCACTATCCTGCATCGCCTGATCATCATGATAACTTTGAGCATACTGATTAATCTCCAGAGATGGCAACGCTGCGTGAATTTTTCCTGTAACGCAGATGGATTCTCCCACCATTTCAATACTTCCCCAGAATTCGCGTGTGAGGTCGTATTGAATGTCGCCGATGCGACCAGATCTGTGATGATACAACAAAAAGAAGAATGTGAGAAATCAAGAGAGAAAGATGACAGGTAATCATATACACACACGTGGCAATCTCTCCTCTTACCCCGGAGATTCAAATCTACGTGTCAACCTCATTCGGAAATCACCAGTCGTCTCCAGAAGATGCCATTCCCCCGTATAATCCGTCACCAACGGTCCATTAGAAGCACCCAAAGTAATACTCCCATCATCATTTAACCATACCTCTGTCTCAGACTCCTCTTTATCTTCCAATTCTTCAAGTTGGAATTCTTTCGAGCAAAGATCTTCACGCGAGTAGGATGTTTTGGGAGAGGCAACAGTTGTCGTCGCAGATGCGGCGGCGGCGGCACGCTGTAATGCAAGCATTTGTGCATCGTAGGCGTCCATGGTTCCAGCTAGTTGGGTCGACACGTGGTGCTGTGTACACATGATGATTGGTTGTTAGCATAATATGGTAATCGTAAATTATTTGCAAAGTGTTCATATTCAATCTTGTGTCATACAAATTTTCTCACCTTGGTTACGCCAAGCTTGGACGAAACAAACCCGTGGATGACAGCGGGGCAGATAAGAATAATTGATCGGAGAAGCATGTTTGTAATTGTTATTTGTTTTGTGATTTGTGGAAGATTATTCGCCAATGCTTTTGTCCTAGCTTGCGTTTGATTCAGAGCTCGGTTGATAGATGTGAAGGTGCGCCGATGAGTTCGGATCTGTCAAATAAAGATCATGGAACAAAGCAAAGGCCAGCTGCCTGGTGGTGTGGCAGATGGCATGCATGCATGCGATGCCGTGCCGGCCGGCGTGGCAGTTAAGCTCTATCTACGGCTACGGTGGGAACTGGCAACTTCAACTGGATCTTTACACGCTCTCAGAATTCGATCGATCCAAGATCAGAACTTTTGACTGCTTCTTCACGTCACGTCATCGACCTCAAAAGATTCACTTCGTTCGTTCACTTCATTCAATGGTCTCATAATTCATACATAATTCGTATGTAGAGGAGAGGGACGTGTAGACCTCCTCTAGCCAAGCTACGTTCAGCAACGTCACAGCTCAATAAGTAAAAGAAGAATATATACAGCAGGAGGAATATATACACCGCCGAGAACATCTATTAATCTTTCATTGCAGATCTGCACAACATATACCATGTCCAACATATCATCCCGCCGAAGAAATTACCTCCTAACCCCCCACCGCCGCGACGGCCTAATAGAATGGATGAAATCCATGCTAATGCACTCCTTCGTCCTCGACGCCCTAGAAACCACAGGCGCCGACACATTCAGCCACTTTGAAGTTCTCATCGATGAACATCGCAAACTCACCGATCAATACCTCCTCGACGGTGACATTTCTCAAAACAACAAAGCTACCGCCTTTGTCCCATCTCGTCTCAAACAATTGGTTCCTCAGGTAGGGACATTTTACACACGTCTTCCACTGCGAAAGGCGTTTGAGGCTTACAATCAAAAGTACGGGATTACGAAACGGCGTCATATCTGCATTTCGTTTAACGAAATTCGTCATATTTTGAATTTGGCACAGATTATTGCCATGACGGATTCGTATAAGGGAGAGAGATTGGGGTTGTTGCCACCGCTTGCTCCTAATGGTAGTAGCGTTGGCGGCGGTTTAAACTATGAAAAGAAAGAAGGCGAGACGGACGACCAAGCGGTTAAAGCATGGACAAGCATGACAGCTACACCCCGTCGTGAACCTGATGAAAGCGACGACAGTCCACACAATGGCGATAATGATATCCCCAAAGAACGTTCCCGTGCCATGTGTGATCGATCCGAATCAATTGCAATTGAGGAAGCATTCTCACTCCTTCCAGATCGTACCACACTGCCCGGTCCGAAATTGATTTGCTTTGATGGGGATCAGACATTGTACTCTGATGGAGCCAATTTTGAGAGTAATCCTAGATTGGCAAAGTATCTATTTCTGTTGCTGAAGCATGGAGTTACGATTGCCGTTGTGACTGCGGCAGGGTATGAGTATCAAGCTGCAAAGTATGAGTTGCGATTATCAGGACTGTTGGCATACTTTAAAGAGAAAGGGTTAGAGGGTGATGATTTAGAACGCTTCTATATCTTTGGGGGTGAATGCAACTACTTGCTACGTCTTGGTGCAGACTATAAACTTCATGCAGTGAAGGAGAATGGTCCAGGTGGATGGATGAATAGCACAAAGCACATGCCGGAAGCGCCTGGGAATTGGTCCGAATCGGAAGTGCAATCGGTTTTAGACATGGCAGAAGCGTCATTCCAAGCGGCAATGAAAGATCAAAATATGCGCGCTCGTATCATTCGTAAGAAGAGATCGGTAGGGCTAATCCCCAAAGCAGATGAGAAGATGACCCGGGAGGCATTGGATGAGGCAGTATTGAGGATTCAATCTGAGCTTGATAACTCCAAGATTAATCTTCCATTCTGTGCATTCAATGGAGGGAGAGATGCTTGGGTTGATGTGGGCAACAAGCGTGTTGGTGTTCAAGTATTGCAGTCTTACTTGGGCGTCCCACCAGAGGAATCATTACACATTGGTGATCAATTTTTGAATACTGGGAACGATTTTGCTGCTAGGAGTGTCTGCCCCTGTGTCTGGATTACATCACCAGAGGAGACGTCATATATTCTCAAGTCTATTTTGAGGCTGGCTGGTGTGCCATTGATGGCCATCTTGAACCCGGTGGGCTATCAGGACAAGAAGCAAGTAAATGGTACCAAAGATCAGAAAGGGATTGAAAAGAAGGTTGACTTTGACGAGATGGAACGTAGGACAAGTCGCTTGGCAATGGATGTTTTTACGGGCGAAATGATCCCACTTCAAGCCGCGTCTAGAGATACCTAAGCTCTTCAAACTAGTACCGTTATTGGTACCGTTTTCTTGAGTAGAATAAAGTGGGAACTGTACACACTGTGGACATATGGCAATGAGAGAGGTGCAGCAATTCAGGGTGCTGATAATTTAAATCTAAACACTGATCAGCCTAAACCTTCCTATTTCCTACCTTGACCCTTGCTCTTCTTCTTTAACTTTCTCTCCATCTTGAGATCTTTCTGCCTTTGTTTCTTACTCTTCTGACTCTGCAACTTTGATGCACTCTTTGAAGGTAACTTATTAGTATCTGCTGCCTTTTGTGCATTACGATGCCATTGATGAATTCTCTGTGATTGCTTTTCTGTAAACAGAAAGCTATTTTGCAATGTTTGAACAACTTGCACCTCGTTTGTTTTCGTCGATGATAATGATTGTGATGTTTCTGATGCCAATATGGCTGTTCCATCATTCTCACCCTCTCTGTCTTCTTCGCCTGCGCTGGACGAAGAAGATTCATCATCATTGGAATCAGCGCCCGAATCAGGCAAATAATTTATTTCAGCATCGGCATTGACACCGCTACCATCAACATCTTCTTCACTCTGATCTTCAACGTCATCATCATCGTCTTCTTCTTCTTCTTCAGCAGCAGTGGTAATGGTAATTCCAGAAAGATCAATAACATGAGTCAAAAACTCCAAAGCAATTGAAGCAACCTCTCCACCACACCGTTTAAAATACCCAGCGTTACTCCCCACCAAAGGACCCGATTGCATGACCATTTGTACCATAATGAAAACTTTTGTCGCTGTTTCATGCAATAATTGTTGCAGTTGCTGCTCCCTCTCCCTCTCCCCTCCTCTAATCTCTTGATCATGAAACGATAAAATAGATCTCCACTCTTTCACTACATTCTTAACCGGATATAAACAATTGGTACGCCATGTGTTGGGGTTGGATGTTCCCAAAGGACTGCATTGAATTGAGAGTGTTATGTTTTGAATGCGTTTTTGTAGGTGATGGATTTCCTTCTGTAGTGGATTATCATCATCATCTTCTTCTTCTTTGATATTTTTGTTCAGATGTTCGTTATCATTTTCATTTAGGGAGAGCTGATTGATGTCTAACTCAACACCATCCTCACCATTATTATTTGGTAGTTGTACATCCTCATCCTCATCCGCATCGTGCTCATATTTCACCCTCACCCGAGGAGATTTTTTGGGTGGTAAATTGCCGTCAGTTGGACCACCTCTACCTCGAAATGTTCGACGTTGGTTTACTGATGGGGATGGCTTTTGTTGTCCTCTGTTGTTCGGCGGCATGGCTACGAAGTGAGGGTCAAGAAGAGAGGTGATGAAGATAATGTAGGAATTAGTACATAAAGAGCCAGAGCAATCTTTTGCGCTGACACATCATGTCAGTCCATGACCATGCCACTATGGGTAGAACTTCTTCATAAGAAGCAGACTCCTCTCTTCAGCGACCGCTGCGCATGATGGCGACGATCATCTTCTTACCATCATCAACATTATTGCTATTATTACTCGTCGCAGTCATCATATTATTTTCTTCTAGCAGTACCGTGGTCGCCGCCGCCGCTTCAAGTCGATCACCATCGACTCATCCGATGATTGCCTTCTCCACCATCCGATCATCAGCCTCATCATTATCAACAAAACGAATACTCGACAACACCATCATTTACAACAGACGAGGCATCATATATCATCCATCACGAATAGTAGGCCGATCATCTACAAAATCATTCTCTGTCATGTCATCCGCATCAGATGACATCAACTCTCCATCTCAAACTCAACAATTAGCAACACGTCTCATCCGCGGCAACAACAACAACAACAACAACGCTTCACCAATCAAAACATGCATCGCAATAGCAGGTGGAGGATCCACCGCTTCATCCGCCATCGCCTCAACTTCCGGTGCATCCTCCTTATTGCTTGAGAGTATTGTGACGTATGATCGACGATCGTTTGCAGAGTTTGTTACCAATAATCAATGTTGTGATGTCGTGTTCAACAGCTGCGATAGCCAAGATAATGATGAAATTATTGATCCTACTACTGACACAGGAAGTGATATCAATCCATCCAATTTCAGCTTTTGTTCAACTCAGGCAGCAGTACTCCTTTCTCAAGCTGCATTATCTCGATCTATACAATTATCACCCCGATTTCAGGATAGAGCGTTGCATTGTGTGGGGGTTGGATGTGCCTCAGCCCTTGTTGGGAATACAGAGAGAAGTGATGGTGGTAAGATTAGTACGGCATATATTGCGCTTAGTGCATTGAGGAAGGGAACTACAGTTTGGAAGGTCAAGTTGGAGAATAGTAAGGCGATAAAGAGTACGGACAAACGATCAAGGGGGGAAGAGGAGATGGTGATTTCCAATCTTGTACTTGCATCAATGATACAATATAGAGAGGAGTTGGAGAAGGATGACTATGACTCTATGATTCAACAAATATTGGACAAGGATGGGGATGAATTGACAGTGCGATCGTACAAAGTCAATGGTAGCGATGGAAGAATCAGTGCTCAAGATTGTTCTCCGGCTTCAGGGGCAAGTCGAATCATTCAGGGTGATGCCAACATTGTATCCATCTTACCAGTTCTTCAAACGACAAACGATGACTGCTCACCACAATATCACATGGAAACTGCATTGGCAGATAACCAAAATCCCTTCCCAAACGATGTCATCATTGTACCAGGAAGTTATAATCCACCACATCATGGTCATATCGGTTTAGCCAATGCTGCGGTCAAAGCGTTACAACAAATCAGACGATCTGAAGAGAAGGAGTGTAATGAATCATCATTATCATACAGCATGCTTCGATCACGATACTCCTCACTCGAGTCATTCTCAACAACCTCTTCTACGTCGTCATTAGCATTGAAGAGTATATGGAACAAAGTCGACAGATACACCTATCCTACAGTACTTTTCGAAATGAGTGTCACCAACGCAGACAAACCGCCATTAGACCCCTCGGAAGTAGAACGACGTGTCGGCTTCTTTCCGACTCTATCTGACATGCCAAATGATTGGGGAGTCATATTGACAAATGCACCACTATTTTCACAAAAGACATGTTTGCTCGAGGAAGTGTTGAACTGTTCTCCATTCTCAAATCGAAGAATGACATTTGTCTTGGGAACTGATACCTTCGTACGAATCATCAACCCCAAATACTACAATAATAGCGTTGAGAAAATGATTGATGCTCTAGTGGAGATGAAAGAGAAGGGGGTGCATTTCATTGTAGGGGGTCGATTGGAACAGACGGCGAGTGGATCGAAGAAGTTTATTAATGGGGAAGAGGAGGTCAAGTCTTTGCCGATGCATGTTCAGGAAATGTTTACGTTATTGACTGAGGAGGAGTTTAGGTTGGATGTATCAAGTACTGAGATTAGGAAGCAGATGGATGAACGTTAAGTGTTTTTTACTGTGAGAAGCATATCATCTTGGGCAACTTCTTGAGAGATGGGGAAATGTAGGATAATCAATGAAAGGATCTAATCCCTGGTCGCACATTATTGCGTATGTCCAACTTCACCCTCCTCGCTTGAAGTTATACGGAGATTGTGGGGGTAAGCACTGCATCAATGGTGATAATAATGATATAAACACATCTAGGCAGTCCTGCTTTGCGCACACCGTGAGCTTCAAACGAACACGTCTATTGACTTTAAACTCTTCTATGCGGTTCAACATTATTGTGACGTTTTAGACAGGGAAGCATCGTTATTTACACGTTTCATCCTCATCATAAATTCATAATCTTCTACCGCATCAGCCTCTCGCTTGTGTTGAAATATGCGGTACTTGCTCAACCATGGCATCAATGCAAGCACGAATAGTTGTCTCCAACAGGCGCCTGCTCGACAGCTAAATCTTTCTCCGTGCCGCAATCGCATAAGATACATAGCTTGAATTCTTTCAAGATAGGGATGACGATGAGCTTCATGAACCAATATATCCTTTTGAAAGTGAGTTGGAACTAGATCGAATCTGTAGCCTAAGAAGGAAATATGATCAGACAGGAATGGGACATCAATGCGCCCAATGTAAAAGAATGACGCAAGGATGAACTGTATCAATCTCGAAATCAACACTCCGCCTGAGACAAAACGGACATGATGTGAGCCATGTAAATTAAAGCAACGATGAGAAGGCAAGGCAACTTCTAAGCAACGTACCACCGAGTCCTATTTGCCAGCACTCAAAAGCGAGTGTAGAGCGGTTAGCTCCAGAGGGTTTCATCCGATAGAATGCACTAAAGCAGTTTCTTCGCATAAGCTTTAGCGTGATTGTCTTCAGTAGAATAGTAATGAAGAGCGAGCCCGAGGATCCATGCAGCCGCAAGAACAATCAGATCTCTCGTAAAAGGCCAAAGTATGAGGAAAAGCAACCCAGTGACCAAGACGGCGAATAAGAGGGCAGCTCCGAACAGAGCCCAGATCATATTTGATGCATTAAAGAAGACCGAGTCAACACCAACCTTAAATCGTTGGAATGATGGGTCTCGGAGCGAGGGTAACATACCAGTTCGAAACTTAAGAATTGTCGCGGTTGTAGACGGGATGTAGAGAATAAAGATAGAGATCGCAACAATGAGTGCGGTGACTGTCCCAGGAGTAAAAGTTTGGTACACCTGTTGACCAGTGGGCACGAAGTCATAAACCCAGCGTGGAAGATCGACTATCTCTCCTGTGCTTTCGAGTTGTTCTCGGGCTTTGTTTGCTGCAGCAGCAATGTACTTAGTGCCAAAAAACAGCAGCACGCTAAGAAACGCGATCACCATCACCTGACCAACTTGGCCGATGAGCAGGCGTGTGAAAATCCAGATACCTTCCTCTTCATAAGTGTTCTGTTCCAAATCTGCTTCCAAGTCCACAATAGTCCTCCGCATTGAGCAATTTTGTCTCCTTTCAAAATGAAGTTCAATACGGCTTCATCTTTGGCACTTCTCCTAATGACAACATTCTCTCCGTTGGCTCTGTTATCAGGCATGCTTGACTTCGGGTGGAGAGAGCTGGCATTCAGTAACATGCGTTTTATCTTGTGATTTGCTGCCCTTTTTATATCAGATTCTGCACGAATATTGTGAGATGTTAGCCATTTGCTTGCCCTAGCACTGTTTCGAATCCTTTTACTACCAATTCTATTTGATATGAGGAGTAGAAGGATATAACAAGTAGAATGCCACCGCTGATTACACAAATTAGCATTCCAGACCTTGAGAACGAGAATTATTGTGGTGAGTGTTTGAGAGAAACAACAAGACGATTAATACCGAATACGATAGATGACTTACTCCATTGCTAACGAGTCCAGCGCCGAATATTCGTTCACGGAGATTTGGTAATGTTGGTAGAGAGCCACAGCAATGAAAGGTACGACCGTATACATTAGTATGAGTGCTATGCCTAATATTTGCTTCCGTGTGCTGCTTGAGGTTGGATCGTTACCTAATTGGATGGGATATACCACAATGAAGCCAGCAAAGACAAAAAATATTGCATACCCAAGCCATTTCACAATCTTACTACCAAGGTTACATCCAAAAGGTACTTCACAGATCACCGAATCAACAATGCCCTGAGCTGTCAAGGGTATAGTGTATGTTACTACGAGGCTAAAAGATTGGACAAATTATTGTGAGCTGGGTCGTCTTCAATACACGAGAACGGATAAGCAAAACAACTCACAATATGTAGAAGACCCAGAGAGACACTGTGAAGGAAACAGATCGATGTGTGTCCAAAACCAAATCGATTGAAGCTGACATTGGCTTCCAAACTAGTTCCGACGGAACCTTGACATTGCGTGTAGAGTTGCTTACCAGAGATGATAAGGGTGGCATTGTCGCATTCTCTTCATCCTGCTCATTTCCAGCACTTCCATCTTTTGTTTCCCTTCTTATCTGATCCAAGCTTTCAAGCCCGAAGACGTCGTAAATTGTTGTTGTTACCCGACTTTCACACACGGGATCATACGCCTTAATATCTGAAGTAAGAGCTCTGAAGAATGCATCGAGATTCATTTTGGTAGGAGCAGATCCTCTCGCCATGTTGACCATCTCTTCAAGCAACTCGTCGTCTTCTGCCCTCTCAAACTCAGAGTGTGCAATGAGTAATTGTTTAACCAATTCTTTGTCCAAGACGGAGTCCTCCTCAGCGTTAACAGACTTCAACAAAAGTGACAAGACATGACCAATGAGCCCTTCTGGTTTAATCCTCATGTCTTCAAACTTCTTCCGCTGCTCCATTTCAAAAGCTGTTTGCACCTCTTCCGTATTCATTCCTACAGCAGTTGCGACAACATTCATGGCTTCGCCTGCTACATTCACTGTTTTGTCTTTAACAACATTTACTGCTTCAGCTGCTGTGTTTATCGTTGTATCTATCGCACTCACTACTGGATTCACTGTGCCTCCTTGTTGGCTAGAGTAGACAGATGTCCCCGTCAATATTTCTCTACTGTTATTGCCTGTAGTTGCTGTCTCGTGATCATAGGAAGCGCGTGCAAAGACAGGGATGTATAAAATGGAAAGCAACTGGACCAGATCAAGATATTCTTCTTTGCATTTCTCTTCAGTGGATTTAGAGCTAGTGATGCTGCTTTTTTGCTGTCTATTGGGTGCTGCACTCTCCTCATTTGGCTGCAGCTCATCATCGGTTCTAACTGAAGGGAGGAGAGTATTGTCCATACTGTTATCCATCCCGTTTCCTCCCCCCGTTTCCATCAATTCTTTTTTCCTCCGAGCCAAATGTTCTTTCAACTTTACACTCATTTTTCGATCAACTGAGCCACCCAGTTCCTGTTTGATCAACTCATCATCTAATTCTCTCGATGATTTATCATTATTATTATCACTCAACTTCTGTTCACCATACAATCTCCTCAAAGCAGCATCACTAACATCTCCGCCACCCAAGCCTCGCACCACGTCTCGTGCTTTATCATGAGAAATTGCCAATCCCGATCTTGACCGGACGAATGCCACAATGTCAGTTGCTGATATTGTCCCTTCGATACGTCCCTTGGGACGAGTTTGATGGAGAGATGCAATGTATTCCAATTCTTTTGCATCTGCTGCTGCGCCGATGGGGCGATCGAAGGATCCAAATAGGGTCATAATAACTCCCTTAATATTGTTAGCTTATTCTGATTGTTGTTAGTAGGAACGAATCTAAACGAAGTCTGAGGTCTGAAGGAGGGTCAAGTATCGAGGATGAACAGAGGTGAGCGTTCCATCAAGATATGTAAAAGCATAGGAGAACTTCTTTATGTCACGAGATGTTCGATGTTGTGGTTGTGACATCGCGCGCGGTCACGCACGGTCGAAGAATGAACAACGTCATCATGACGTTGGGTCGTGCGGTCGTTCGTTGGATCTTCACGTTTTTGTTTCGGAATGAAAATGAACGCGTCATCATTCATCATCCTAAAACAGGGTGTTTTAGATGTTAGCGTGCCATTTTAGAACCGCCAACGCGAGAAAAGCAGAAGGCAATGCCTGCTGATGCGTCATGTTTGCGTCATTGCCAGCTGCCAGCCATCAAATCAAGTTTACACTATGTCTACACGAATTCGCTGATCTTGAAGTTGTTCATTCCCTTCCGCAAATTCCTCCCACCCCGTATGTAGGCGTTGGGCACAAAAAATCCATCAATAACAATCACTCCTATTCATCATGATCATGCCGCAGCTATTCAGTGGCTCTTCTCGTCGTATCCTCCGAGGGGTAGACAGCTCCTTCAAAAAGCGAGTCCGGGAGACCGCAGCAGCTAAACAGCAGACCAAAGGCATCGCCTCCAAAGTCGGGGCGAAAAATACCCGAGAAGCAATCTTCGTCTTAATTCTCGGCCTTTTACTTTCCCTGAACAGTGGATATATCAATGGTCTCTGTCTTAGTGGTATGGTTGGACTGATAGTCAGGCTGTGTCGGCTTTCACGGGCACATATACGAAGAGTGGTCTCGCCTTGGCAGATGGTGATCCAAAGTTATTTGGATTTGAATTCACTTTAATTCTATCCTTCATCGGTGGGGCTTTGATCTCAGGGGCCATGAACCCTCAGGCAATTCCTCATAAATTGGTGCCCACCTATGGTCCTAGTAAGTTGACTCTAACTGTTGAAAACGACTTTCCTCTTTGTGCACATCACTCTCTAACCCCCTACTCCACTGTTACATGTCATATGTCATGTGCTATAATCATTAAACAGCATTTTTGATTGGATCGATCTTTATGGTCGTCTCGGCGATATTTGGTGTTACTATTCCTGATGGAAGGGCACTCTACTATTTCGCTGCCATGGCCAACGGTCTACAAAATGGAATGACTTCAACCTACTCGGCCAATCTTATCCGTACGTCGCATCTGACTGGAACTTCAACAGACATTGGTCTGATTGCTGGCCAAATGTTGCGAGGAAACATGAAAAACTACTGGAAGTTCAAAGTATTGGTTGGATTGGCATCCTCCTTTTGGCTTGGTGGTCTCATCTCGTTCTATAGCGCCCAAAGATTCTTGACTAAATCGCTCTGGTTCTCAGCTGCCCTGTACTTATTAGTGGGACTGACACATTGCGTCTACGTTGTGCTCGTTGAACGTGTCAGTTTCTTCCAGGCAATGTCAGGAACATGGAAGTGGGAAAAAGTGTTGAAAACAATGGCAAGCTCCTTGAATCCAGAGGGGGGAGGATTGGAAGCTGGTATGACTGATGAGCAAATTGACCGTATCTTCAAGACGATTGACACGGATTGTTCTGGCACCATTGATGCAGATGAATTGAAAATCGCATTGGAAGATATGGGTATGAAACTTTCTGAGCAATGTGTGGCCAGTATGCTCAAAGTGGTTGATGAGAATGGGGATGGAGTGGTGGACATTATGGAGTTTCGCACATTGGTACATATTGCTACGGAGAGAGCGAAGTATAGGAAAGAGAAGAAGTCAAAGAAATCAAGCATTCTTAGCCTTCGGGCTTCATTCACTCCAGCACATTTAAGTGAAAAGAGTGGTGATGAGAAATTATCGCTCGAGCTCACGAGTATTGCGGAAGAAAATGGGACAGTTAACAACGGCAGCAAGCCTCTTCCTCGCACTTTGAATGAGGCTCTTCCTCAGAGTGGCGATGCAGACGACCGCGCTATTGTTGTGACAGAGGCAAAGCATCCTTTTGCAGTCGTTGGATGCAACAAACCCTGGGAAGATCTGTGTGGGTTCAACGAAACGGAAGCTGTCGGAGAACCCATGTCACAGTTGATTCAAGGTCCTAAAACAAATCGTGAGGGTCTTAAAAAGTCTATGGAAGAGTTGATAGGTGGTGCTGACTACGTTGAGTGCGAAACTGTCAATTATCGTAAGGATGGATCGACCTTCTTAAATTTCCTTCAAATGGGGCCTCTGTACGATGATAATGATGACGGAGATGAAGAGAAGGGGGAGAGAGAAGTTGCTTATTTTGTTGGAATTTTGAAGAATATCGGTGAGCTTGCTCAGGATTTAAATGATGAGGATTGGGAAGAGAATAAAAATGATGTGCAAATGTGAGTAACTCTGCAGGCACATGATGTTCAGCTGCTATGGGAGCTGCTGTATGAGAAATGCATGTCGTTAAACAAAGGGATTATGCATTATTTCCGTGTTGTGTTCTTAGAGAGACGGGTTAAATCACGTCTTAAGTGTAAATAGCTAAAATTGCAGAATGTACAATGATGGATTCTAGTTTACACATTGTCATTACGTAAGATGAACAACTGCCAGCCACGCGCTTTGTCATCAGTCTGCCTAACGGCGTGTGTTCCCCAACCAGATTGGGCATTTATTCTCAACGCGTTTTTGGAACCTGTCACATGAGGAAAGTATTTGTCATCTTCAAGTATCTGATTGAGGTCAACCCTCGACTCCTTTATTTTTCCTGTTTCAAGCTTTTTCATTATCGCTTCTCCATCGATCCCATTTACCATAACAGATAGCGGTAGATCTTCACTGAGGCAGTCATTAGCAATCGTAGCATCCGACTCAGCACCCGCCATAGCAAAGAGCTCATTTGGGCTAGAATTCACAACAATCATAGCTGCAGCATTGCGACGAGCGGCTTGGTTGCTTGCTTTATCTACAAAGTTACAGTCGCCCCGCCTAATCAGCTGTAAAACTTGTTCTTCGCTCGTTCTCATGTCGCTGCAAAAGTTGTGCTGACTCATAGAGAGAGGTTTGCAACCCATTTCGTCATCTACTGGCGGGGGAAGAAGCGGTCCATTGAAAGAGGCGCCACTAGTCTTTGTCAATTCAGCAATATCTGCCTTCCCAAAGAAACTCGGTGCGCATGGGAATGTGTGGTTTTGATTCAAATCATCAGTAAGTATGACCTCACAACTGAATTGATTGCCCGCTAAATCAGCAATAACGACCTGCCTTTGGTAACCAGCGTGGGAAGGACCATCCTTTTGAGATCTCGCAACCGTGGCATTGCCCACATTTGAGTCTGCCGCAAGTTGTTGCCTCCAACCAGACAACGCCCACGATGACAGAGAAGTAGCTGTTTTGTCCAGCTGTGGGTCAGATTTTGAGCTTTCAGGCAAAATCGGCAATGTCAGCACGGCGAGAATAGTTGCAGCAGAGAGTGTTGCAGCATCAGCATCATTTGCACCTCCATCGTCACCATCGCTACTTATCAAATCAAAGTCATCATGAAAGATTGATACCTCAAGAAGCTCGCCGCTGTTGACCTGTCTCACAACAAAGCCATCGCCATTTGCAAAGGCAGATACATCAAACTGACCCAAATCTCCTCCCATATCATAACGCGTGGATCCTGGTATGGGGGCTCCAATCATATGATCTAAATCATCCTTTTGTGCCTCAACCTTTGCTTGGAATAGCGGATCTTCTTCGACAAGACAACTGTTTTTTATATCACCGCCGATCCGGTCAGCGTAAAAGTCTGTACCGTAAAAACACGCTGATGCAAATGCAGAGAGCATTCTTTGGTCTCCTACAGCTTTAGCTTCTATCACTTCATTGGAGAATAATGAATTGTGCTGAGTGTTGTAGTCTAGCGTATTACCATTGAGAGCGTGTGACCAGATTAAGTCAGGGTGATGAAAGTTGGGGCAACTCTTTCCAAGCTCTCGGCCCTTCCCACGACTGTCAAACTTCAGTTGCGCGAAGTTCAATTCTTCAGAGAATAAGCTGCTGCTATTGTTAGCATTTAGCTCACTCCTTTGAAAACGTGGTCCCAATATTAATCCATGCTTTTTCATCTCCTTTCGTTTTCTAGACACAACGTTGCCTCTCTCGATGTCTAAGCTGTTTTTGTGAGTTGTCTTCCGCGTGCTCCTTGACCACATCTCAAATGTTAGATGCTGAGTGTTATTCGTCACTTCAACTTTCTCCACTGCTTCAATCACTTCAGAAGACGCATTCAATATCATTTCTCTCACGAGAGATCTAACTCTATCAATCTGAGCACCCATACTTTTGTCTTGTGTACTCAAAATCGGAGTGCTGGAGACTGGTTCGTGGTGAATAGGGTGAGCTTCCGTAGTGAAAACCCACTCCCTCTCAGCGTCTTGATGTAAAATATTATTATCCGCGTCGAAAGTCAGATAGAGATACTTGATAGTTTCACTAAGAAAGAATGAAGGCATTTCATTATGATGACGGATGTGGCGACGCTTTTGCTCAGCTTCTGGGTTGCGATTTCCCTGTACAAGATCAAGGCCACCAGTTGTGGTTGGGGACACATTCTTCACTGTTGCGAAACCGCAAGGTTTCCACGAGAGTTTGTTGACTGTATGCAGCGCAAAATCTGCTGCATACAGCCAACTGGAGGTATGGGGCGATGGACTGTTGATTGAGCATGGGCCATTTTCCGAGCCACGCAATCCAATTGATGCTAGATGTAAAAAGTAATTGCTCTCGAGTAATTCAGGACGTAGCGGGTGGAGGTCACCATGTCCATCAACCTTCCAGTGGACAAAGTCAAACCTTTCGGGCAAAAGCCCAAGGAATTCTCTTACCAAAAAGAAACTGTTCAGCGATTTTGCAGATGGAGCAACTTCTCCTAGAAGGATTTGCATTCCTGGATAGAATGCCATCAAACTCTCAAAAATCTGTCTAACATTTCCTTTCAGTCCACTCCCCATGTCTACGTCTGGATACCACTCGCCCAGGCGGGAGTTGTCGTGAATGCCGGCATATACGTTTACAAACATAGTCCAAAAATCTGCGTCGTCGGGAAATAAGATATGGTGCTTGACCAGATACTCGTAGAAGCTGTCAGAATTACTTCCAATTCCGCTGAGATACTCGAACCACTTTCCACTCTTCACATCAATGTGTTTCCCAAACAAATTCAATCCTTCCGATCGCCGAACCCAAAGAGCACGTGTTGCCAATTTTGCCGACTTTCCAAATTTCAAGTTACCTGTTAGCCGAGATAGCAACTCAAACTCGAGCGTCAAAGTGCCTGCTCCTGCGAGAGAAGCGACTGTAGTCTCTTTAGGAGGTATACCATGCAACAAATTCACGGTCCCATATGGGATGCCTGATGCAGTATTGAAAGCATGTACGAGCCTGTTCCCAATATCAGTCGCTAACTTCAGGAGAAACCCGTCATACTCCCATGTAGGTGATTCTATTTCTTCCACATTGGATGCGCAGTCATCATTGTCCGCGGTCTCTGAGCTTGGTGAAGATTCCCAAGAGCACAATTGTTCATCCTCATTTGCGTCAGCTGGAAGATTTGATTGTTCTCTATTTGATTCTACAGCCCCCCAAAGAACCTCACCGGAAGAGTCCCATACATCTGATACAGGCACCTTCTTTTTCATGAATGCCTCGGCCAGCTGATGTGCACTCAGTAATCCCCCCAGGACACGAATTGTCGTTTCAAATACACTCACGTTTTGGTTCACAGCAAATATCCCGCCCTGCTCTCCCTTTCGAAGATTCTCCTTATTCAGTCCCGACTCATGAAACTCGCGTCTCATACTCTGATCCAAATATCGCAATCGTTCCACACTTCTCGCGAATTCAGTGTAATTGTTCATGATTATCAAAGTATCCATCGTATCAATAAGCGTTAGAGCAGGTATCCGCACCAAATCAAAAGTACCCGGGCGACATGTTAGAGGTTGCAGTTCTGAGGCAGGGAAGGCATTGTACATGTATGAATCCCAAGCATGTGTGAACATCTTTTTTAAGAGTTGTTTGTTTGCTTCAATTTGAGACGGGGGCATTGGCGGAAAGGCATATCCACCGATAGCACCAGTTTGACCCCCATATTTTTGGGATGAGAGGTTTGTGTAAGATTGTAGTAAGTGACGAAAGCCTGGCGGCCCTTCAAACGAGTGAATGTCATCGTTAGCTGCCGCTGTCGCCTTTTCAACCTCATCTGATTGGCAAATATTGCATGCCCGCAAAAGGTATCGGCACGGTGAGGGCTCTGATGAACTCAGTATCAGAACGTTGTCATCCTGTGGAAAGAATTCATCCATTGTCCTTCTTTGGCGTTTACAGCACGATTTGTCATATATTACCGCACTTTGACGATTTGTAGTAGTTTGCTTTCCATTTTGTTCAAAAGTGCACACGTCTCCATCCATGTAATATTCAATTTCATTGGTCATTTCATCTCCACCATCCCGAGCCAAATTCATTGCAGATTCGAAATCGTGATGCGATATTGTCGTTGGATCGACATACGTTCCCAAGTTATTGACAACAGCAACAGAGAATTCAATATCATTGGCCAATAACGACGATGATGGAAGCCTTATATGAACGCCACTTCTTCCAATACTTTCTTCATCTCCAAGAGGAATGGGCTCCAAATGAATCTGTGATAATGACTCCCCCCTACTTAACTTTAACGTCCAGTGTGAAAATTGGGTGAATAAATTTTCATTCTTTCGTATCATGTCACGGACGTTTAACGATGTGTCCAATCCTTGATTATAATAACTGCAGCTTTTGATCAGACTGTTTGTGGTCTCCCCCGCTATATATTTGTTTGTAGACGTATCACTGGACGTTTTATTCCCTCTTTGTTGCAGCATTCGCTCATAATGAGATCGCACTGACAGATCATATAGCGTCATTCGTCGATTGGGATACCTATGCCGCTCATGATGCTTGGATTCCTGTCGCTGATGTTGATTATGCAAATTGTCAGCGAACGATTCTCCATTTGAAGGATCTATCTGCTGTTGAAATTGACTAAGAAATGCAGATAATTGATTTGATTTGAACAAGTCAGAGAATTTCATGGAGGAAGCCGCTGCTTCATCTGCTGCCGATACGGTTGCCTGGGGCTGGAATTGGCGGCCGAATATTAGTAGCAATGCTGCTGCTGCGAGGCAGCAGACTTCTCCTTTCTTCAGAACAACCATGATGATGGTTTATTGTTGTTGTTTGCCGCTACGAGACTGTCATGGTCCGGCTCGATCGATCGTTGTTTATTATTATTTTTTGTGCAAAGCACACGAAGAAGAAAGAAGACGGAGAAGAGAGAGAAGAAGGGAAGAACCAAGGACAGGCGGTGGGCCTTATACCTTTTCTTCCTTTTATCTCTGAGATATCTATCTCCCTCTCAAAAAAAGTACAATAGGCAGTATCCTGCGTGGGAGGAGCGGAGGGTCATTTTAACTGACATAAGAACAGCGATACTTAGGAGCTGCGTGAAAGTTCGTATCGAAAAAACAAGTATGTCGGAAGAACATGAGCGTTTTATTCATTTTCACATTCCTACAGATCATGTCAAGATCCCATTTACCCAGCACGTCAAAGCATATCGAGGATCGTTGCCGTGAGATGCAAGGACTTGATGCTCCACTTTTGACGAATCAAACAAGATTAACTTTCCTCCAGTTGGAATGATGTCTATCCCTTTCTCATCTCGTTCCTCACCTTCTTCACGATGATTAAATACCCGCAGTTCGCCTCCTGAGTCCCAATCTGACTTGTTCAGGTATAATATTGCAGTCACAACACGTCCTCGATGATCACTTGCTCGTAGAAACTCCACTACCCCCATGTCATTTATCGATAGATTGCATCTATCTAAATGCCGAACATATATTGAAGATCCATCTGGTTTGTATCTTGCAAGCTGACATTGCTTTGGTACCAAATATGAGTGACTTGCAGCGTAGTCGAATTTGTTCAGCAGGAATGGTATTCCTCTCAACAACTTGACACAATGTATCAGTGCATCTCCATGAACGCCATGCTCAGCACAATGATCACTCTCTCGTATGGAAAGTATTTGATCCTGTCTAACATCACAATCGTTCAAATGATTTGTTATATCCATTACATCACTAAGTTTTTCAATATTCTCTCTGACATGCTTGAGAGTTGTTGCCGAGAGAACATTATGTATTACGACAAGATCATTCTCTTCTAACTCACGAACGTGCGCTGTATATGTGAGGAGAATTTTGATGTAGATAATATTATGACAATCACACATAGCAGAGAGTAGGCGCAGAGGAGACGAGGAAAAGGGAAGGGCGGTCAGCGGCTGCCTTACGTTGAAACAACGCTTTATTCATCAACTCACCTTCAGTAATGATGGAGCTCAGCGGAGGATATCTCGCTTCCTTTGCACTATCAGCATCAACCAATGAAGTTCTCGTGTAGGCCTCTCCGATAGTGAGGGTTGATGCCAATGTGACTGCAGCTAGAGCCACACGGTCGAGACTGATTGCTGCTACAATCTTGTTCATAGCTGCAGAAGTATTTATTGACGTCGAGGTGATGCCAATTCTTTGGTAGGCTAGAGAGAACGAGGTGGCAAGTGGTAAGTGAAAGCAGGTGGTGGTCTCGCTGTGGGTAAATGCAAAGTGTCACAGGCGCCAGGTATTCTACTGATTCCGCTGTAATACACCGAAACTTGGCGGGAAGAACAAAACCACAAACATCTGGGACTGGGACTCCTCGTCTTGGCTTCGGCTCCATTGCATTCAGCACTAACTTCAACTCTTCACCATTACTATCGACTATTCTAACCAATGAGTGCACCAACAACACTCCTATCCCTGGCCAAATCCTCAGGCCGATGCCCCCCCTCTCTCATCGGAGAGGGACGTATCATCGAAGGAAGCCAATTTGAGTCAACGTTACTGCATGCGTTGGACGGGCAAGGTTAGTGATCGATTTTTTTTCACTATTTTATTTTATTCGTGTGTGCCCCCCTCTTGCCTTTTGGGCCGCCGTTGGATGGAGAGGGACATTTAATCACTGTTGAACCAATTGAATAAGAGTCAATAGTGGTCGTCGGAGTGATCCGATTATAAAGGGAAATTAATTCCCATTTTTTTTATTGCTCTGCCCAGAAAAATCTCACACCCCTTCCTCTTTATTTTTTCTTCTCTACACCGTTTATTGATTCAGGTATGATCCTTAGCTCTGAATCAAATGCCGTGGAAGTATTCTCAAGTGCCATGAAGGTGAGTTATTTTTTTTGATTTGGGCACGACGGTTCTTCTCGTTCTCTCTCTCGGGTTGGTTGATGGCCTCAAGAGATATTTATTAGTGGGCGGGGGGGGGGGGGACTTTTTACTTATCAAGAAGCTGTCGGGGAGGGCGGGTGTTACGGATGTTATGTTTCCTCTTCTTTGCCTGGATAGAAGTTATTGGAGAGTGGAGAGATCTTGGGTTACTTCTCCGTCAATGCCATCCTACCCTCGGACTTGCGTTGACCGGGCATCGAAATGATATGTATCTATCCCCCGTGGTGGATACAGCCTCCGCATTGTCTTCGAGGACGAGCTATTCGTTTTGGTGACATGATGGGGTGAAGCTCTCAGTTGTGACGTAGCATGGGTTGGGTCTCCACTCAGCCCCTGACATGACAGTCTATCTCCATCTGACTTTTGTCCATAGAAAATGGTGTTTTCTGCGCGAGCGTCATGGGGAGGGGAGAATTTGCAACGATGTGGTCGAAGAGATTGCCAGTTCTATTTGACTCTTTAGATAAAACGAAACTTCCTCTTGAGCGTTGCACGTAAATACGAAAATCATCCGCATATTTGAAGGGAAAACACAATAGTACCTCATTAGACTTGTCCCTACATATGGGTGACAATAGGCTTGATTAGTTTCTCGCTGTCAACAATTTTATAGCTCTATGTAGCTAGTACTAGAAGTTTAGAAAGACCTTTAGAATGGTCATTTTGGTTTACGCCGCAGGTAGCGTAGAACCAGTTGCTACGGATCTCTTCTCCAGGACTTAGCCGTCTGTTCGCATTCATCAGAGCGAGAGCCTTTTGAGGGGAGGCTCCCCAGGCCATTTCTAATTGCCTCAAGTACCTCCACTCCTTTTAAGGGATGTGATAAATATACGCAATGCGGAATACGTAGTTTCCTGGATTGGCCTGTACTCAATACGTCAACATCCAATCACGAGACACTGGCACTGAGAACCTCCCTAATTGTTGCGGATGAGGGCCGGCATTTTCTATGGGGATTAACTTTTCGAGAAGATATTATTCGACGTACATTTCGCCAAATAGATGTTAGCCTGCTTAATTCGGCTGTCTGATTGAGCTGCTCTCCACCACCGAAAAAGAGCTGTCTGCCCAATATCTACACATTTTGCGTAGTTTACAATCGATTTTGTCAGCTTACTAACAGTGAACACTAACTATTCTCCCTTTCTTTACAGATGGCTCAATCGTTGGATGCATGCGGTGTACCTGCGCTTGAACAGCGGCGTTGTCTTCTCCTTGCTGCGATCGGCTTGACTGCGGAAACTATGCCAAATAACCAAACTTTAGTTAGCCTTTTGAGTTCAGGTCTTTTAGTAACCATTAAACTGTGGCTTGCTGAAATAATCGACGGAAAACTAGGAGGGGTAGATTTATTGCTTCATCTCTTGTCTATGATAACTCCACTTCCTGTTACTAAAGACATGGTGACTTCCTCTCGTCTCGGAAAGGCAGTTTCTGCCATTGAAAAGGACAAAATTTGTGTCGGAACGAAAAATGAAGCTGCGATCAAGAATAGGATTAGCGAAGTAAAATCACGTTGGAGTGCGTCCGTGAAAGCCCAAAAGAGCAAGTCCGCAAGTGGAGGAAACAATGCTCCTGTGAAACGACAAACTGCTGAAGAAACATCCGCTCCTCCTCCAGCGAAAAAGGCCAAAGTAGAAGCTCCGCGTGCGTCGTCACTATCTAGCCTACTGAAAAAGGTTGAAAACAGCAATGGAAAGGGGATACCAGTGAAGCCAGCCTCAAAGCCTAAGCAGAGCTTTACGATCCCAAAGACTTCAGATTTGAAGGAGAATAACGGTACGTGCGTGATATTTTTTTAACTAGCACGCGTTGAAATGACGAAGAAGTACTAACAATTGTTTGATTTCAATTTGCAGGGACAAAGAAGGAAGGAAGACGCATCCACTGGGCAGACAGCAACGGTGGGGCGCTAACATCAGAAGAAAAGGCTTCAACAGCAGCAGCAGCTGCTGCAGCAGAGCAACCTCGAAAACGCAAATCTCGATGGGCTGATAGTAGCAAGAAGAAAGATTTGATGCACGAGAAGGAAATGTTGATGCTAGCTAGATCAAAGAAGGCTAATGCCCCAGTTGACGATGACAAAGAAGAGCAACTGAATGCAATGGCGATGTTGGCCATGTGGAAGGCACCTCAATCTCTGCCTGAAGACACAGTGAATCCTCCTGTTCATGTCAACTCCAATGAGGTAGCTGTCCAAACAAATCGTATGAGTGCAATTCCTGCAGTAACATATTCCGACGAGAGTCAAGTACCAATTAGCCCCGCACTTCTTGACGAAGTAGAAAAGGCTCTTGAATTTACTTCTCGCAATACTGTCGCCCCAACAGAAATACCATTCTTTACACCAAAAGCTCCACCTTCTGTCGACTTCTTAGCTAATCTGCCTCCACCTCCCGTTGCGCAAGCGTTTCCACCCCCTCCACCACCTGCACAACTTCCTGCGGGGGGTACATCATCCGAAGCTACATTGGAAACAGTTTTAATGATGGGATTACCTCTCTTTCTAGTTGGACAAAATTTGCAGGCTCTTCAAACATTACAAGCATCGCCTGGCTTACTTGATGCGTACAAAGATTCCAATGGTGTCTACAATCAAGCAGGACTAATCAGTTTAGTGCAGACGTTGACACAAAATGCTGCCCCACAAGCAAGTCAAAATCCATACGCGGCTTATCAACCCATGTCGTTTCAACAACAGATTCCGCAGCCAGCGGCCCCACGTTCCACAGCTGGCTATCGTGGAGATCAAAATAATGGAGATGCCAATATGCATCTAAGTGGATATGGCCCCACCACAACCGTGGAAGAGATTATCAATTTATTTTCACCCTACGTGCACGTGGTTGAAGTCGTCACGAAGGATAGATTCTCATTCGTCAACACGAATGATAGTGAAGGTGCAAAAAGAGCACGTGAGGCACTGAATGGAGCACTTCTCGGGGGAATGCCTTGTCGAATCAACCCTGCTACTAGAAAATCTAAAAATCCTAACCATACTCCTGGGTCCACAGGAACTGGGGCTTCCGTATCAGTGAGTACGCTTCCCCGTAATGCTCTTGGTGAAGTTGACTACGATCAAGTGAGGGACGATAGAGGAAATGCTGCAACGAGAAACCTCTTTGTTGCAGGATACGGACCAGGAACGACTGATCAACAACTAAGGGATATTGTATCGCCCTATGCAAATGTTCTTAGTGTGACAAATAAGGGGACTTTCGCCTTTGTGAACACAGACAGCAGAGAAAGTGCAATTCTTGCTAGGGCTTCTTTGACAGGGCAGCAGCTAAATGGGAGTCTGCTAAGGATCAATTTCGCGAAGGAAACAGGACGTCTCGGTACTTCCTTTGCTGCTGCCTCAGCTCATGGTCATTACGGTAGATAAGGCTTGGAATAAAAACTATTCTCTTGGAACTTGTGTTTGTGTATGGATTATGTTATTTCTTATTCCACGAAGCACGATTTCATGAAGATCCTTCATCAAAATCATCATTGCCCCATCTTTTTCTTGAACAACTATTCTTTACAAAAGAAGAGCTGGTATTTCTGTTTTTAGGTAGAACGAATGGTATCGCTACCATCTCGTTTCCTCTTCTTGGTATTGGCAGTAGTACCAGGAGGCACATCATCTTCATCCTCGGACATTGTGGTGTAGCCACCAAGAATATACATTTCACGCAAACGCTCATAGCATTCGATGATCTCATCATCATCGGCAATATCTAATCCAATAGAGACAATGACATGAAGGAAATCAATCTTGTGCTTGGGTTCAACCTTTTTTGGACCCATCAATTCAATGGCATTCAGTATCGCTGCAATGGCAATGGATGAAGGCTTACGTGTAACGAAGTGGTAGTCACAGACGGAAATCTCAGTAAGGAACTTGGCTAGTTCACCAAGATCATGTCGGAGGCGGGGTGTGACATCGGCCGAGATAAATTTGGTCAAATCACTGCAGAATGCAGAGGGGATAGGCGGATAGACGTGCCACGAGAGCGCCTGCAACATGGAGTGTTCCATGGTCACGATGTGTTCGGCAAGGAAGTAGCCGCGGCTGATCCCAACGAGGGAGGAAATTTGAAGTTTACCCGGTTCGAAGAGCTTGCTGGCGAGGTAGAGGGCGGTCATGGCGGCCAGCTGGAAGATACGTCGGTTCACTGTGCGCTTGGCAATGTATCGGTCCAAATAACTCATGGCAATGTTGACCACCTCACGGTTGTAGTCAAAATGATCCACAACCTGGTAGCACCACTCACATATCTTCTCACGCCAAAGGTTCAGTTGAGACATCCCAACATTGAAGTTTGGCCCTACATTGGGGTTCGGAAGATCAATGGTACTGCCTTTGGCTGCTTCCTCCATCAAGCGAGCCTGCCATTCTGGTGTCAGGTAGTCTGGAATCATGTAGTGAGCGGAAGTCTCTTTGCGTCGCATGTCCTTGAGGCGCTCGCGAACCTCATTGTATTGTGCTGCAGTGAGGGTGGTGGTTTGCGTGATAATCATGGATATATATGGAGGATTATGGGATCGTTGGCCACCGTCGTTTTGTGGAAGACATGGATGGCAGGCGGCCGCCGGCGCCGCGCGGCCGGCATGGTGCATGGTGCATGGGTAATAAGACACCAAAAGATCTGGCGCCCCCGGCCAAAAGTGGCGGGTTCTGCCCCCCGGGGAAGTCGACGAACACACGGATCTTTAAAGGGTATTGTTTTTGAGAAAGTTAATAATTTGACAAAGTATTGAAACAGTAAACTTTCGGAAGTAATCTACAAGATTTTCACTTTGAGTGTGTGCTTCCTTTCAGAGACTGCGCAAAGAGTGCAAACCCACATCGTCATCAAACCACCCACCACCCCCGATAGATCTTCGTTTTGCAGTTCAGCGAGCAGCGAGATGATGAGCTCTCCTGCATCGCAACCGGAAGCCGGCTGTTTATCTCTACGATACCTCGCTCCTCTCCATCATCCCAGAATGAAGAATAATACAACTACAGCCAACAGTTATGCTCGTCTCGTCTCCTCCAGATCATCCTTTTTTGCTCTGCTGATCCTAATGGTGTCGCTGTCGGCACCACCATGCAGGGCTTTTCAGATGAGACAACCAACAAGAAGCTTCAGAACTTTCACCAGAACTGCTTCCTCTAAAAACGACGAAAATTCCTCTGAAGACATCGGAAATGGATCATCAGAAATGTATGAAATTAGTAATAATAACAGCGACAACTACTCGCCTCCACAACGAAAATTTACTGGTGCGCCTTCATCAACTTCTTTATTCACAAACAGAAATGATCAATCCTCATCACCCTCCACCAACCTACAAAGAGAACGTGAACGAGAATTCAACCTGGCAAGTAACTTTGAGCGCACTTTTGGCATCCAAGCGGTCTTACTTCTTGCAGCATTCATCTACATGGCATCTGTGGGATTATCGGGCGGTATAACAGATGGATCAGATCGAAATTTTTACGGTGAAGATGAAGTGGACAGTGTTGTGGTTGAGCAGCTTGAGCGCATAAGGACGGATGATGCTGCAGATGTATTGTCTCGTGAACCAGCTACTACGGTAAGAATATGAATAGAGAAAAGACATTACAAGACTCCAAAACGAGGTAACTTTCGACGCTTTCTGAGATGAGGGTTGTAACTACTTGTAACCAAAGATCTTCGTTTCTTGATGCAGAAAAGTGATTTCGATACACCTGAATGCAATCAATTACGACAAGAAAATATCAAACTAAATTGTGCTGGCCTATTGTAAACACTCTTTTCAAAAGAATACATGAGCGGTGACAAGATAGAGAAACTCTTCTTTCTTACATTAACTCTTCAGGTTTAATATTGCTTGCATCATTGCTCTCTACATCTTCATTCACTCCCAAGTAATAGGAACAGTATCTAAAGTACTTCTTTCGTTATAAAACATGGCATCCTTACCTTTAAAGGTACCCGATGCAAATGGATTGAGAATATTCTTGCCAACATTCCAAGCCAACCCCAGCGTAACATAATTGCATTTAGGTTCAGGCACTTTTTCCGCATCGAATGCAAACTTGGTCATGATATTCATTGGTTCAGCTGAGGGCTGTAAGGGAGTTATACCATCGTTCAAATAAATACAGTTCCCGTTCAAGCCACAATAGGTAAATAGTGATTTCGTTGCAAGTGTGAAGACTAACGTCCCACAACACTTAGTGTAGGCACGAAAAGGTTCACCATGTTGACCAATTCTCAACCATCCCAACAAATCCACATGTTGTTCTGCATCTGTAAAATCAGGTTGTTCAAATTCTATGTTTGCAGCAGTGAAGGAAGTGATATGGGCCCCTCCATTGCGCAGAATAGAAGTGTTCTTTGGTCCAAACTTTTCGTCTACATACCGCCCCGCAGCAACGCAAGAGTGACAGTGACAAACCACAGAGTTTACTGGCAAGCCGATGATCTTTGCTTTGAAGTTTCCACAGTTGCAACGGTAGATGAAGCTGCAGCTACTCATTAGATTTAGAGAAAAGATTCAGATATCTTTGGGAGCGATCGAACCCATCCATGACATCAATCAGCTGCAGGCTGCTAAAGAAAATAATGTATTGAAAGATTCAGATCTTTGGGAGCGAACCCTCCAGACATCAATCAGCTGCGCAGCTGCTAAGACATTGAGACATCTATTATTCGAAAGATTCAGATCTTAGGGAGCGAACCCCATCAATCTAGCTAGCCCGCAGCCGCAGCCATTCATCCCGAGTTGAACGGTGATGGTTGTGTTCTTGAACGGTGAGGATGAGAAGTCACTTTTGGCCTGTCCGTTCCTTTACCAATTCCCCCGTTACAACGCAGAGATTCACGGAAGATTCACGGAAGATTCATTAGAGATTCATTATTTGTGCACTCCGCTGACAGCGCACACTTCAGCAGCAGCACCATGCGCCACACCTTTTCGAGTGCAGATGACAACATAGTTTTTCAAAACAAAAATTAAAAGTAAGTTGTAGGTTCCGATTCCATCACACCAAGCCGATCTTTGCAACTAGCTAGCCTATCAGACATAGGCATAGGTGTCATGGGCAGTGGGGGATACCTACGGCAGTGTGCTCTGCTTATATATATTTTCTTTGTAATGACGGTTACGTGTTCATTCGCTCACATAATATATACCACATCTCTATTATCCATCACAGACCATGGCGACCGCTGAAGCTGATCCCGTCTACCCTGCTGAGCCTGCAAAGGATGTAGAACTCACGGAAGAGAACTCACGCANCCGCTGAAGCTGATCCCGTCTACCCTGCTGAGCCTGCAAAGGATGTAGAACTCACGGAAGAGAACTCACGCAAGATGCGTAAGACAGGCTCCACCCATTTCGGCGATGCTGACTTTGAGGAGGAACAAATGGCCGACATTGGTGACGCCACTTGGGCCGAAGTCGGACGTGCATGTTGTGTGCACTCCCCCATGGAATGGGGCAAGATCTTCATTGGAGTTTGCGCCGCATTCTTCTTCCTCTACTTCTTCCTCTTCTCCCTTGAGTTGCTTGGAAATGCTGCCAAGGTCCTTGGTGGATGTACTGCCGGTGGCATCATGGGAGACAATGTCAACCCTGTTGCTGCTCTCGTGATTGGTGAGCTTGCCACCGCCCTCGTCCAGTCTTCTAGTACTACAACCTCCATTATTGTCTCCCTTGTTGGAGCCAGTGCCATTTCTATCAACACTGGTATTTACATGATTATGGGAGCCAACATTGGTACATCCGTTACCAACACCATTGTCGCCATGGGTCAGATGTCCGATGGAGTTCAATTGGAACGCGCCTTTGCCGGAGCCACCGTCCACGATCTCTTCAACTTGTTGACCGTCGCAGTTCTCTTCCCTCTTGAGCTCATCTCTGGCTACTTGAGAGCCCTTACCGGCGCCATGCTCCCAGNCCGTCGCAGTTCTCTTCCCTCTTGAGCTCATCTCTGGCTACTTGAGAGCCCTTACTGGCGCCATGCTCCCAGAGCAAGTTGGGGACGGTGATAAGTGGGAAGGACCCATCAAGAAAATTGTCTCCCCTCTCGCCGGACGTGTTCTCAAGGCCAACAAGAATGTTATCAAGGATATTGCTACAGGAAAGGTTGAGAGCTGTGATGAATACTACCCCGTCTTCTGCGTCGGTGGTATCGAAGACTACAAGTCCTGTGCCAACAAGTGTGGCGACGGTGAAGAGAAAGGTGTTGACTGTGGTCGTGTCGGTCTTATCACATGCGACAAGAAGTATGGCTGCCCCGCTTTCTTCCAAAACGGTGCGACTAAGAAGGATGATTCTATTGCCGCTGGAGTGTGCCTCGTTCTCTCCCTCGCTTTCTTGTTGATTTGCTTGATGGGATTGGTAAATGTCTTACAACGTGGTTTGATGGGTATGTCTACCCGTATTATCTACAAGGCCACCAACGTTCCTGGAATTTTCGCCATTGTCATCGGAGCCGCTGTCACTGTTTTGGTCCAGTCCAGTTCTATCACTACTTCCGTCTTGACTCCTTTGGTTGGTATTGGTGTTATTCAGCTCGAGCAGGTAAGTTGTTTCTCATTTCTACATTCTTACATCTAGTCAACCTCATTTTATTCACTTCACACGCCTTTTCAACCCAATCATATCCACACAGATGTTTCCTCTTACTCTTGGAGCCAACATCGGTACAACAGTCACTGGTCTGCTCGCTTCCTTGGTATCTGATAGTGTCGCTGCCCTTCAAGTTGCTCTTTGCCACTTGTTCTTCAACATCAGTGGTATCATCATTTGGTACCCTCTTCCCTTCATGCGCAAGGTTCCTTTGAATGGAGCCAGGGAGCTTGGAAAGTGGACCCGCAGATCTAAGGCGATCCCCCCTATTTACATCATCGTGGTCTTCTTCGTCTGCCCTCTTCTTCTTTTGGGCCTCTCCGAATTGTTCGTCCAGAAGAAGGTTGGATGGACTGTATTGGGAACGATCATCGTCATTGCTGTTGTCTTGGGCATCATTCGTTTCGCTTGGTGGTGGAATAGGCAAGAAGGTCGCAATCAGTTCATCGCCTGCTTGGATAAGCGTTCCGCTAGGAACGATGCTTTGGCTGCCCTCCCTGAAGATATGCAGTTCTTGAAGGGCAAGATTTCACAACTCGCCGAGCACACTGGTCTCCCCGAGGATGAGGAGGTTGATGAGGAGAAGGCAGAGGGCACAGATGCCGCCGAAGAAGCTGAAGAAGCCGCTTAAAGTGTGTGAAAAAATAAATGGTAAACGTAAAAAATAGGAGTGTTTTTGTGTTTTAAGTTGATCTTCTTAGTAGCGTTTCTTCGCCTCCGCAATACATTTCTTTCGCCAATTCTTCATATCAATCGGATGGGTTAACTCTGAGGCGTGATCATCTTCCTTCCATATCTTGATAGTTTTGTCAGCCTCACAAGTGATCAATCGCGTCCCAGTAAGATCAAACTCGGCCGCAAATATACCATTCTCGGCATCCAAACTTCCAGGTTGTGCGACCGTCATGGACTGCTGAAAACAATGCCCAGTGTTGTAATCCCAGAAATTCATGCTGCCATCATCAGCTCCACTCATTAACACTCCATCATCATTCACAGCCATTGCATTAATCACTCCCTTGTGCCCTGTAAAACTCTTGATGAAACGTCCATCACTCCCCACCCACTTCTTCAGCGAATCAGCAGCACCAGAAACAAATGTATTCTCATACGACGGCATGGCCAATGTTCTTACACTCTTTTTGTGATGTGTGAGGGTTGTCATACACTTCCCCGCAGCTAGATCCCACAACTTTATTGTGGAATCATAAGAACCGGTAATAATTTGAGGATCGGTACTCTTGGTCAATAATGCTCCCACAGTATTGTCATGTCCTGTCAAACAATGAACCTGATGTTTAGTTCTCATATCCCACACACGTGCTACAGCATCACTGAGAGAAAGAAAAGAAAAAGAAACTTTGAGAAAAACATGATGCCACGAAAAACAAAGAGCCATCACAAGAAAAAGAAACTCACCGTCCACCAGTCACAAGTAAATCCAACGTAGGATGCAATTTTAAAGCAAACACACCCGACAAATGCCCATGATAATGCCGAATAACTTGATTCGTCTCCAAATCCCAACATTTGACCAATTTATCTTCCCCCGCCGAAAACAGATACGGGTGGCGTTCACTAAATGCCAATCCACGCACCGGACTAATATGTCCTGTTAAAGTAATCTTTAATGCATCTTGACTTGCCACACATGCCTTGGCCAAGTCGAATATTTTAATGACACGATCATTGCCACCGGTGGCGAACATGGTATTGTGTGGATCAAAGGCGATGGAACGGACCCAACCGAGGTGGGAGGAAAGGACGGTGGATAGTTTCCATGGGGCGTGCCATTTGGGTGTTGGAATGGTTGTGTTGGAATCGTCATCTCGCTTTACTAGGATTCCACCGGATCGGATTGGTTGTCCCTTTTGTTGTTGGTTTGTGGTAGCTGTTGTGTTGTCGTTATTTCCAGAAATGATCAAGGCACCCTCACCAACACCGCCTTGACGATTCATCGACGATGATTCTCGCATATCAACCTCACGATGAATGACCAACCGTCCCTCCTCCGCTCCAACATCACTAGTATTGTTCCCTCCAGCGTCATCACCATAATAATCTTCACCAGATCTTAACCGTTCCAAAGCCTCCCTTCGAATTTCTCTCACAGCACGTCCCGTCGCCGTTTCTTTTCTCGACTGTTTCTCTCCACCGCCGCCATCTGCTGCGTCTAATTCATTTTCTTCTGCCTGAAATGCCAAATTGGAAAATTGATTAGGGTATTGCAATCGTATTTTGCGTTTGATGGTTTGTTGGTGGAGTTGAGAGTCGAATAAGGGCGGTACGAATGCTTGAGTGGCTGCGGCGAGTGGAGTTGTCGTTGTTGTTTTGTTACTGGTTTTGTTTGTTGAAGAAGAAGTAGAGGAGGACGAGGTGTCAAATAGAATTCTGGATCGCTTGAGTGATGTTTGAGCCGAGAGGGGTGCAAGCTGTTGCTGTTGGGAGGGTGTAGGGGCGGCGGTCGTCAT